>JBAMBQ010000193.1:0-14854 GCA_037044495.1 Stegana nigrithorax | reverse complement strand
TCTTTTTCTTTCGTTTTTCCCCAAATTTTCCACATACTTTTTCTCTTAATTTTCCGGCCATTTCTGTTTCCCCTTTAATTTTAATTTTCCCCCCTTTCACACTATTTATCACCAATTTTCCCCCCTTTCCCACTATTTACCCACTATTTTTCCCCTTCTTTTTTCAAGCATTTTTTCACCCCTTCTTTTCCCCTCTTTAAAGCTAATTTTCCCGTTTTGTCCTCCGTTTTTCCCCCTTCTTTTTCTCCTAATTTTTCTAACCTTTCTGTTTCTCCTTTTTATCACCAATTTTCCCCTTATTTTTCCCATTTTTTCCTTCCATTTTTTCGCACCTTCTTTTCCCCTATTTAACGTTAATTTTCCCCCTTTTTCTTTCGTTTTTCCACTATTTTCAATCCTAATTTTTCGTCTAATTTTTCGGTTCTTTCTATTCCCATTTTTAGCCACTATTTCTTCTCCCGTTGTTTCGCTATTCTTTTCTCCTATATAACGCCAATTTTCCGCTTTTTCCCTTATATTCAATCCTATTTTTTCGCCTAATTTTTCGGTTCTTTCTATTCCCCATTTTATCCACTATTTTTTCTCCCAATGTTTCGCTCCTTCTTTTTTCTTCTTTTACGGAAATTTTCCCCCTTTTTCCTTCTTTTTCCCCTTATTTTTCCTCAATTTTTCTTCCATTTTTTCGCCCCTTCTTTCCCCTCTTTAACTCAAATTTTCCCTCTTTTTCTTTCGTTTTTCCCCGATTTTACCACATACTTTTTCTCCTAATTTTCCGGCCATTTCTGTTTTCCCTTTAATCGCCAATTTTCCCCCCTTTCCAACAATTTATTACCAATTTTCCCCCCTTTACCACTATTTATCCACTATTTTTCCCCTTCTTTTTTCTAGCATTTTATCGCCCCTTCTTTTTACCTCTTTAACGCAAGTTTTCCTCCTTTTCCCTTCGTTTTTCCCCTATATTCAATCCTATTTTTTCTCCTAATTTTTCGGTTCGTTCTATTCCCCTTTTTATGCACTATTTATTCTCCCAATTCTATTCCCCTCTTTATCACCAACGCTAATTTTCCCCCTTTTTCTTTCGTTATTCCCCTAGTTTTCCCCATACTTTTTCTCCCAGTTTTCCGGCAATTTCTGTTTCCCCTTTTATCCTCAATTTTCCCCCTGTTCCCAACATTTATCCCCTATTTTTTCCCCTCTTTTTTCACCCATTGTTTCGCCATTTCTTTTCTCCCCATTAACGCTAATTTTCCCCATTTTTCCTCCGTTATTCCGCCTACTATTTCTCCTAATTTTTCGACCCTTTTTGTCTCTTCTTTTTATCACCAATTTTCCCCCTTTTTCTACATTTTCCCCTTATTTTTCCCCAATTTTTTTTTTCCTTTATTTCGTCCCTTCTTTTCCCCTCGTTAACTCTAATTTTCCCTCTTTTTCTTTCGTTTTTCCCCAAATTTTCCACATACTTTTTCTCTTAATTTTCCGGCCATTTCTGTTTCCCCTTTAATTTTAATTTTCCCCCCTTTCACACTATTTATCACCATTTTTCCCCCCTTTCCAACTATTTATCCACTATTTTTCCCCTTCTTTTTTCTTGCATTTTGTCGCCCCTTCTTTTCCCCTCTTTCGTTTTTCCCCGATTTTTCCCCATACTTTTTCTCCTAATTTTCCGGGTATTTCTGTTTCCCCTTTTATCATCAATTTTCCCCCCGTTCCCAACAATTATCCCCTATTTTTTCCCCTTCTTTTTTCTCCCATTGTTTCGCCTCTTGTTTTCTCCTCTTTAACGCCAATTTTCCTCCTCTTTCCTTCGTTTTTACCCTATTTTAAATCCTATTTTCTCGGTTCTTTCTATTCCCCTTTTTATCCACTATTTATTCTCCCAATGTTTCACCCCTTCTTTTCCCCTCTTTAACGCTAATTTTCCCGATTTTTCCTCCGTTTTTCCCCCTACTTTTTCTCCTAATTTTTCGACCCTTTCTGTTTCTCCTTTTAATCAGCAATTTTTCCCCTTTTTCTACCTTTTTCCCCTTATATTACTCCATTTTTTCTTCCATTTATTCGCCCCTTCTTCTCACTTCTTTAACACAAATTTTCCTCCTTTTCCCTTCGATTTCCCCTTATTTCAATCCTTTTATTTCGCCTAATTTTTCGGTTCTTTCTATTCCCCTTTTTATCCCCTATTTATTCTCCCAATGTTTCACCCCTTCTGTTCCCCTCTTTAAGGCAAATTTTCCCGATTTTTCCTCCGTTTTTCCCCCTACTTTTTCTCCTAATTTTTCGACCCTTTCTGTTTCTTCTTTTTATCACCAATTTTCCCCCTTTTCCACCTTTTTCCCCTTATATTACTCCATTTTTTCTTCCATTTATTCGCCCCTTCTTTTCTCCTCTTTAACGCAAATTTTCCTCCTTTTTCCTTCGTTTTTACCCTATTTTCCATCCTATTTTTTCGGTTCGTTCTGTTCCCCTTTTTATCCCCTATTTATTCTCCCAATGTTTCACCCCTTCTGTTCCCCTCTTTAACGCTAATTTTCCCGATTTTTCCTCCGTTTTTCCTCCTACTTTTTCTCCTCATTTTTCGACCCTTTCTGTTTCTCCTTTTTATCAGCAATTTTCCCCCTTTTTCTACCTTTTTCCCCTTATATTACTCCATTTTTTCTTCCATTTATTCGCCCCTGCTTTTCACCTCTTTAACACAAATTTTCCTATTTTACCCATCGATTTCCACTTTGTTCAATCCTTTTATTTCGCCAAATTTTTCGGTTCTTTCTATTCCCCTTTTTATCCCCTATTTATTCTCCCAATGTTTCACCCCTTCTGTTCCCCTCTTTAACGCAAATTTTCCCGATTTTTCCTCCTACTTTTTCTCCTACTTTTTCTCCTAATTTTTCGACCCTTTCTGTTTCTCCTTTTTATCACAAATTTTCCCCCTTTTTCCACCTTTTTCCCTTATTTTTCCCAATTTTTTCTTCCATTTTTTCGCCCCTTCTTTTCTCCTCTTTAACGCAAATTTTCCTCCTTTTTCCTTCGTTTTTACCCTATTTTCCATCCTATTTTTTCGGTTCGTTCTGTTCCCCTTTTTATCCCCTATTTATTCTCCTAATGTTTCACCCCTTCTGTTCCCCTCTTTAACGCTAATTTTCCCGATTTTTCCTCCGTTTTTCCTCCTACTTTTTCTCCTCATTTTTCGACCCTTTCTGTTTCTTCTTTTTATCACCAATTTTCCCCCTTTTTCCACCTTTTTCCACTTATATTACTCCATTTTTTCTTCCATTTATTCGCCCCTGCTTTTCACCTCTTTAACACAAATTTTCCTATTTTACCCATCGATTTCCACTTTGTTCAATCCTTTTATTTCGCCAAATTTTTCGGTTCTTTCTATTCCCCTTTTTATCCCCTATTTATTCTCCCAATGTTTCACCCCTTCTGTTCCCCTCTTTAACGCTAATTTTCCCGATTTTTCCTCCTACTTTTTCTCCTACTTTTTCTCCTACTTTTTCTCCTAATTTTTCGACCCTTTCTGTTTCTCCTTTTTATCACAAATTTTCCCCCTTTTTCCACCTTTTTCCCCTTATTTTTCCCAATTTTTTCTTCCATTTTTTCGCCCCTTCTTTTCTCCTCTTTAACGCAAATTTTCCTCCTTTTTCCTTCGTTTTTACCCTATTTTCCATCCTATTTTTTCGGTTCGTTCTGTTCCCCTTTTTATCCCCTATTTATTCTCCCAATGTTTCACCCCTTCTGTTCCCCTCTTTAACGCTAATTTTCCCAATTTTTCCTCCTACTTTTTCCTCCTACTTTTTCTCCTCATTTTTCGACCCTTTCTGTTTCCCCTTTTTATCGCCAATTTTCCCCCTTTTTCCCCTTATTTTTCCCAATTTTTTCTTCCATTTTTTCGCCCCTTCTTTTCCCCTCTTTCGTGTTTCCACTATTTTCCCAATTCTTTTTCTCCTAATTTTCCGGAAATTTCTGTTTCCCCATTTATCACCAATCTTCCCGCCGTTCCCAACATTTATCCACTATTTTTTCCCTTCTTTTTTCTCCCATTGTTTCGCCCCTCCTTTTCTCCTCTTTAACGCAAATTTTCCTCCTTTTTCCTTCGTTTTTACCCTATTTTCAATCCTGTTTTTTCGGTTCTTTCTATTCCCCTTTTTATCCCCTATTTAATCTCCCAATGTTTCACCCTTGCTGTTCCCTTCTTTAACGCTAATTTTCCCGATTTTTCCTCCGTTTTTCCTCCTACTTTTTCTCCTCATTTTTCGACCCTTTCTGTTTCCACTTTTTATCGCCAATTTTCCCCCTTTTTCCCCTTATTTTTCACCAATTTTTTCTTCCATTTTTTCGCCCCTTCTATTCCCCTCTTTAACTCCAATTTTCCCTCTTTTTCTTTCGTTTTTCCGCAATTTTTCCACATACTTTTTCTCCTAATTTTCCGGCTATTTCTGTTTCCCCTTTATTCGCCAATTTTCCCCTCTTTATCTACTAACTATTTATCAGCAATTTTCCCCCCTTTCCAACTATTTATCCACTATTTTTCCCCTTCTTTTTTCTTGCATTTTGTCGCCCCTTCTTTTCCCCTCTTTCGTTTTTCCCCGATTTTTCCCCATACTTTTTCTCCTAATTTTCCGGGTATTTCTGTTTCCCCTTTTATCACCAATTTTCCCCCCTATCCCACTATTTATCCACTATTTTTCCCCTTCTTTTTTCTCCCATTGTTTCGCCTCTTGTTTTCTCCTCTTTAACGCCAATTTTCCTCCTCTTTCCTTCATTTTTCTCCTATTTTCAATCCTATTTTACGCCCAATTTTTCGGTTCTTTCTATTCCCCGTTTTATCCCCTATTTTTTCTCCCATTGTTTCGCCCCTTCTTTTCTCCCAATTAACGCAAATTTTCCCCATTTTTCCTCCGTTATTCCCCCTACTATTTCTCCTAATTTTTCGACTCTTTTTGTCTCTCCTTTTTATCACCAATTTTCCCCCTTTTTCTACATTTTCCCCTTATTTTTCCCCAATTTTTTCTTCCTTTATTTCGCCCCTTCTTTTCTCCTCTTTAACGCAAATTTTCCTCCTTTTTCCTTCGTTTTTACCCTATTTTCAATCCTGTTTTTTCGGTTCTTTCTATTCCCCGTTTTATCCCCTATTTTTTCTCCCATTGTTTCGCCCCTTCTTTTCTCCCCATTAACGCTAATTTTCCCCATTTTTCCTCCGTTATTCCCCCTACTATTTCTCTTAATTTTTCGACCCATTTTGTTTCTCCTTTTTATCTCCAATTTTCCCCCTTTTTCCACATTTTCCCCTTGTCATTTTTTCTTCCATTAAATCGCCCCTTCTTTTCCCCTCTTTAACTCTTATTTTCCCTCTTTTTCTTTCGTTTTTCCCCAATTTTTCCACATACTTTTTCTCCTAATTTTCCGGCTATTTCTGTTTCCCCTTTAATCGCCAATTTTCCCCTCTTTCCAACTATTTATCGCCAATTTTCCCCCCTTTCCCACTATTTATCCACTATTTTGCCCCTTCTTTTTTCTAGCATTTTTTCGCCCCTTCGTTTCCCCTCTTTAACGCTAATTTTCCCGTTTTGTCCTCCGTTTTTCCCCCTACTTTTTCTCCTAATTTTTTGAACCTTTCTGTTTCTTCTTTTTATCACAAATTTTCCCCCTTTTTCCACCTCTTTCCCCTTATATTAATCCATTTTTTCTTTCACTTATTCGCCCCTTCTTTTCCCCTCTTTAACTAAAGTATTATATTTATCCCCAATTTTCCCCCTCTCCCACTATTTATCCACTATTTTGCCCCTTCTTTTTTTCTAGCCTATTTTCGCACCTTCTTTTCCCTTCTTTAACGCTAATTTTCCCGTTTTGTCCTCCGTTTTTCCCCCTTCTTTTTCTCCTTATTTTTCTAACCTTTCTGTTTCTCCTTTTTATCACCAATTTTCCCCTTATTTTTCCCATTTTTTCCTTCCATTTTTTCGCACCTTCTTTTCCCCTATTTAACGTTAATTTTCCCCCTTTTTCTTTCGTTTTTCCACTATTTTCAATCCTATTTTTTCGTCTAATTTTTCGGTTCTTTCTATTCCCATTTTTAGCCACTATTTCTTCTCCCGTTGTTTCGCCATTCTTTTCTCCTATATAACACCAGTTTTCCGCTTTTTCCCTTATATTCAATCCTATTTTTTCGCCTAATTTTTCGGTTCTTTCTATTCCCCATTTTATCCCCTATTTATTCTCCCAATGTTTCACCCCTTAGTTTTCCTCTTTAACGCTAATTTTCCCGATTTTTCCTCCGTTATTCCCCCTACTATTTCTCCTAATTTTTCGACCCTTTTTGTCTCTTCTTTTTATCACCAATTTTCCCCCTTTTTCTACATTTTCCCCTTATTTTTCCCAATTTTTTCTTCCTTTATTTCGTCCCTTCTTTTCCCCTCGTTAACTCTAATTTTCCCTCTTTTTCTTTCGTTTTTCCCCAAATTTTCCACATACTTTTTCTCTTAATTTTCCGGCCATTTCTGTTTCCCCTTTAATTTTAATTTTCCCCCCTTTCACACTATTTATCACCAATTTTCCCCCCTTTCCCACTATTTACCCACTATTTTTCCCCTTCTTTTTTCTAGCATTTTTTCACCCCTTCTTTTCCCCTCTTTAAAGCTAATTTTCCCGTTTTGTCCTCCGTTTTTCCCCCTTCTTTTTCTCCTAATTTTTCTAACCTTTCTGTTTCTCCTTTTTATCACCAATTTTCCCCTTATTTTTCCCATTTTTTCCTTCCATTTTTTCGCACCTTCTTTTCCCCTATTTAACGTTAATTTTCCCCCTTTTTCTTTCGTTTTTCCACTATTTTCAATCCTATTTTTTCGTCTAATTTTTCGGTTCTTTCTATTCCCATTTTTAGCCACTATTTCTTCTCCCGTTGTTTCGCCATTCTTTTCTCCTATATAACGCCAATTTTCCGCTTTTTCCCTTATATTCAATCCTATTTTTTCGCCTAATTTTTCGGTTCTTTCTATTCCCCATTTTATCCACTATTTTTTCTCCCAATGTTTCGCTCCTTCTTTTTTCTTCTTTTACGGAAATTTTCCCCCTTTTTCCTTCTTTTTCCCCTTATTTTTCCTCAATTTTTCTTCCATTTTTTCGCCCCTTCTTTCCCCTCTTTAACTCAAATTTTCCCTCTTTTTCTTTCGTTTTTCCCCGATTTTACCACATACTTTTTCTCCTAATTTTCCGGCCATTTCTGTTTTCCCTTTAATCGCCAATTTTCCCCCCTTTCCAACAATTATTACCAATTTTCCCCCCTTTACCACTATTTATCCACTATTTTTCCCCTTATTTTTTCTAGCATTTTATCGCCCCTTCTTTTTACCTCTTTAACGCAAGTTTTCCTCCTTTTCCCTTCGTTTTTCCCCTATATTCAATCCTATTTTTTCTCCTAATTTTTCGGTTCGTTCTATTCCCCTTTTTATGCACTATTTATTCTCCCAATTCTATTCCCCTCTTTATCACCAACGCTAATTTTCCCCCTTTTTCTTTCGTTATTCCCCTAGTTTTCCCCATACTTTTTCTCCTAGTTTTCCGGCAATTTCTGTTTCCCCTTTTATCCTCAATTTTCCCCCTGTTCCCAACATTTATCCCCTATTTTTTCCCCTCTTTTTTCTCCCATTGTTTCGCCTTTTCTTTTCTCCCCATTAACGCTAATTTTCCCCATTTTTCCTCCGTTATTCCCCCTACTATTTCTCCTAATTTTTCGACCCTTTTTGTCTCTTCTTTTTATCACCAATTTTCCCCCTTTTTCTACATTTTCCCCTTATTTTTCCCCAATTTTTTCTTCTTTTATTTCGTCCCTTCTTTTCCCCTCGTTAACTCTAATTTTCCCTCTTTTTCTTTCGTTTTTCCCCGATTTTACCACATACTTTTTCTCCTAATTTTCCGGCCATTTCCGTTTCCCCTTTAATCGCCAATTTTCCCCCCTTTCCAACAATTTATTACCAATTTTCCCCCCATTACCACTATTTATCCACTATTTTTCCCCTTCTTTTTTCTAGCATTTTATCGCCCCTTCTTTTTATCTCTTTAACGCAAGTTTTCCTCCTTTTCCCTTCGTTTTTCCCCTATATTCAATCCTATTTTTTCTCCTAATTTTTCGGTTCGTTCTATTCCCCTTTTTATGCACTATTTATTCTCCCAATTCTATTCCCCTCTTTATCACCAACGCTAATTTTCCCCCTTTTTCTTTCGTTATTCCCCTAGTTTTCCCCATACTTTTTCTCCTAGTTTTCCGGCAATTTCTGTTTCCCCTTTTATCCTCAATTTTCCCCCCGTTCCCAACAATTATCCCCTATTTTTTCCCCTTCTTTTTTCTCCCATTGTTTCGCCTCTTGTTTTCTCCCCTTTAATCGTCAATTTTCCCCCCTTTCCAACAATTTATTACCAATTTTCCCCCCATTACCACTATTTATCCACTATTTTTCCCCTTCTTTTTTCTAGCATTTTATCGCCCCTTCTTTTTACCTCTTTAACGCAAGTTTTCCTCCTTTTCCCTTCGTTTTTCCCCTATATTCAATCCTATTTTTTCTCCTAATTTTTCGGTTCGTTCTATTCCCCTTTTTATGCACTATTTATTCTCCCAATTCTATTCCCCTCTTTATCACCAACGCTAATTTTCCCCCTTTTTCTTTCGTTATTCCCCTAGTTTTCCCCATACTTTTTCTCCTAGTTTTCCGGCAATTTCTGTTTCCCCTTTTATCCTCAATTTTCCCCCTGTTCCCAACATTTATCCCCTATTTTTTCCCCTCTTTTTTCTCCCATTGTTTCGCCTTTTCTTTTCTCCCCATTAACGCTAATTTTCCCCATTTTTCCTCCGTTATTCCCCCTACTATTTCTCCTAATTTTTCGACCCTTTTTGTCTCTTCTTTTTATCACCAATTTTCCCCCTTTTTCTACATTTTCCCCTTATTTTTCCCCAATTTTTTCTTCCTTTATTTCGTCCCTTCTTTTCCCCTCGTTAACTCTAATTTTCCCTCTTTTTCTTTCGTTTTTCCCCAAATTTTCCACATACTTTTTCTCTTAATTTTCCGGCCATTTCTGTTTCCCCTTTAATTTTAATTTTCCCCCCTTTCACACTATTTATCACCAATTTTCCCCCATTTCCCACTATTTACCCACTATTTTTCCCCTTCTTTTTTCTAGCATTTTTTCGCCCCTTCTTTTCCCCTCTTGAAAGCTAGTTTTCCCGTTTTGTACTCCGTTTTTCCCCCTTCTTTTTCTCCTAATTTTTCTAACCTTTCTGTTTCTCCTTTTTATCACCAATTTTCCCCTTATTTTTCCCATTTTTTCCTTCCATTTTTTCGCACCTTCTTTTCCCCTATTTAACGTTAATTTTCCCCCTTTTTCTTTCGTTTTTCCACTATTTTCAAGCCTATTTTTTCGCCTAATTTTTCGGTTCTTTCTATTCCCCATTTTATCCACTATTTTTTCTCCCAATGTTTCGCTCCTTCTTTTTCCTTCTTTTACGGAAATTTTCCCCCTTTTTCCTTCTTTTTCCCCTTATTTTTCCTCAATTTTTCTTCCATTTTTTCGCCCCTCCTTTCCCCTCTTTAACTCAAATTTTCCCTCTTTTTCTTTCGTTTTGCCCCGATTTTACCACATACTTTTTCTCCTAATTTTCCGGCCATTTCCGTTTCACCTTTAATCGCCAATTTTCCCCCCTTTCCAACAATTATTACCAATTTTCCCCCCTTTACCACTATTTATCCACTATTTTTCCCCTTATTTTTTCTAGCATTTTATCGCCCCTTCTTTTTACCTCTTTAACGCAAGTTTTCCTCCTTTTCCCTTCGTTTTTCCCCTATATTCAATCCTATTTTTTCTCCTAATTTTTCGGTTCGTTCTATTCCCCTTTTTATGCACTATTTATTCTCCCAATTCTATTCCCCTCTTTATCACCAACGCTAATTTTCCCCCTTTTTCTTTCGTTATTCCCCTAGTTTTCCCCATACTTTTTCTCCTAGTTTTCCGGCAATTTCTGTTTCCCCTTTTATCCTCAATTTTCCCCCTGTTCCCAACATTTATCCCCTATTTTTTCCCCTCTTTTTTCTCCCATTGTTTCGCCTTTTCTTTTCTCCCCATTAACGCTAATTTTCCCCATTTTTCCTCCGTTATTCCCCCTACTATTTCTCCTAATTTTTCGACCCTTTTTGTCTCTTCTTTTTATCACCAATTTTCCCCCTTTTTCTACATTTTCCCCTTATTTTTCCCCAATTTTTTCTTCTTTTATTTCGTCCCTTCTTTTCCCCTCGTTAACTCTAATTTTCCCTCTTTTTCTTTCGTTTTTCCCCGATTTTACCACATACTTTTTCTCCTAATTTTCCGGCCATTTCCGTTTCCCCTTTAATCGCCAATTTTCCCCCCTTTCCAACAATTTATTACCAATTTTCCCCCCATTACCACTATTTATCCACTATTTTTCCCCTTCTTTTTTCTAGCATTTTATCGCCCCTTCTTTTTATCTCTTTAACGCAAGTTTTCCTCCTTTTCCCTTCGTTTTTCCCCTATATTCAATCCTATTTTTTCTCCTAATTTTTCGGTTCGTTCTATTCCCCTTTTTATGCACTATTTATTCTCCCAATTCTATTCCCCTCTTTATCACCAACGCTAATTTTCCCCCTTTTTCTTTCGTTATTCCCCTAGTTTTCCCCATACTTTTTCTCCTAGTTTTCCGGCAATTTCTGTTTCCCCTTTTATCCTCAATTTTCCCCCTGTTCCCAACATTTATCCCCTATTTTTTCCCCTCTTTTTTCTCCCATTGTTTCGCCTTTTCTTTTCTCCCCATTAACGCTAATTTTCCCCATTTTTCCTCCGTTATTCCCCCTACTATTTCTCCTAATTTTTCGACCCTTTTTGTCTCTTCTTTTTATCACCAATTTTCCCCCTTTTTCTACATTTTCCCCTTATTTTTCCCCAATTTTTTCTTCCTTTATTTCGTCCCTTCTTTTCCCCTCGTTAACTCTAATTTTCCCTCTTTTTCTTTCGTTTTTCCCCAAATTTTCCACATACTTTTTCTCCTAATTTTCCGGCCATTTCTGTTTCCCCTTTAATCTCCAATTTTCCCCCCTTTCACACTATTTATCACCAATTTTCCCCCCTTTCCCACTATTTATCCACTATTTTTCCCCTTCTTTTTTCTAGCATTTTTTCGCCCCTTCTTTTCACCTCTTTAACGCTAATTTTCCCGTTTTCCCGTTTTTCCCCTCTTTTTCTCCTAATTTTTCGAACCTTTCTGTTTCTCCTTTTTATCACAAATTTTCCCCCTTTTTCCACCTCTTTCCCCTTATATTACTCCATTTTTTCTTCCATTTATTCGCCCCTTCTTTTCTCCTCTTTAACGCTAATTTTCCCGATTTTTCCTCCGTTTTTCCACCTACTTTTTCTCCTCATTTTTCGACCCTTTCTGTTTCCACTTTTTATCGCCAATTTTCCCCCTTTTTCCCCTTATTTTTCCCAATTTTTTCTTCCACTTTTTCGCCCCTTCTTTTCCCCTCTTTAACTCTAATTTTCCCTCCTTTTTCTTTCGTTTTTCCCCAATTTTTCCACATACTTTTTCTCCTAATTTTCCGGCCATTTCTGTTTCCCATTTATCGCCAATTTTCCCCTTCCCACTATTTATCACCAATTTTCCCCCTATCCCACTATTTATCCACTATTTTTCCCTTCTTTTTTCTAGCATTGTTTCGCCCCTTCTTTTCTCCTCTTTAACGCTAATTTTCCTCCTCTTTCCTTCGTTTTTACCCTATTTTCAATCCTATTTTCTCGGTTCTTTCTATTCCCCTTTTTATCCCCTATTTATTCTCCCAATGTTTCACCCCTTCTGTTCCCTCTTTAACGCTAATTTTCCCGATTTTTCCTCCGTTTTTCCACCTACTTTTTCTCCTCATTTTTCGACCCTTTCTGTTTCCACTTTTTATCGCCAATTTTCCCCCTTTTTCCCCTTATTTTTCCCCAATTTTTTCTTCCATTTTTTCGCCCCTTCTTTTCCCCTCTTTAACTCCAATTTTCCCTCTTTTTCTTTCGTTTTTCCCCAATTTTTCCACATACTTTTTCTCCTAATTTTCCGGCCATTTCTGTTTCCCCTTTAATCGCCAATTTTGCCCCCTTTCCCACTATTTATCACCAATTTTCCCCCCTTTCACACTATTTATCCACTATTTTTCCCCTTCTTTTTTCTAGCATTTTTTCGCCCCTTCTTTTCACCTCTTAAACGCAAATTTTCCTCCTCTTCTCTTCGTTTTTCCCCTATCTTCAATCCTATTTCTTCTCCTAATTTTTCGGTTCGTTCTATTCCCCTTTTTATCCACTATTTATTCTCCCAATGTTTCGCCCCTTCTTTACCCCTCCTTAACGCTAATTTGTGCTAATTTTTCCTCAGTCTTTCCCCCTACTCTCTCTCCTAATTTTTCGACCCTTTCTGTTCCTCCTTTTTATCACCAATTTTCCCCCTTTTTCTACCTTTTTCCTCTTATATTACTAAATTTTTTCTTCAATTTATTCGCCCCTTCTTTTCCCCTCTTTAACTCAAATTTTCCCTCTTTTTCTTTCGTTTTTCCCCAATTTTTCCACATAATTTTTCTCCTAACTTTCCGGCCATTTCTGTCTCCCCATTAATCGCCAATTTTGCCCCCTTTCCCACTATTTATCACCAATTTTCCCCCCTATCACGCTATTTATCCACTATTTTTCCCCTTCTTTTTTATAGCATTGTTTCGCCCCTTCTTTTCTCCTCTTTAACGCAAATTTTCCTCCTCATTCCTTCGTTTTTACCCTATTTTCAATCCTATTTTCTCGGTACTTTCTATTCCCCTTGTTATACCCTATTTATTCTCCCAATGTTTCACCCCTTCTTTTCCCTCTTTAACGCTAATTTTCCCGAGTTTTCCTCCGTTTTTCCCCCTACTTTTTCTTCTAATTTTTTGACCCTTTCTGTTTCTCCTTTTTATCACCAATTTTTCCCCTTTTTCCACCTTTTTCCCCTTATATTACTCCATTTTTTCTTCCATTTATTCGCCCCTTCTTTTTACCTCTTTAACGCAAATTTTCCTCCTCTTCTCTTCGTTTTTCCACTATTTTCAATCCTATTTTTTCTCCTAATTTTTCGGTTCGTTCTATTCCCCTTTTTATCCACTATTTATTCTCCCAATGTTTCACCCCTTCTGTTCCCCTCTTTAACGCTAATTTTCCCGATTTTTCCTCCGTTTTTCCCCCTACTTTTTCTCCTCATTTTTCGACCCTTTCTGTTTCCACTTTTTATCGCCAATTTTCCCCCTTTTCATTTTTCCCCAATTTTTTTTTCCATTTTTTCGCCTCTTCTTTTCCCCTCTTTCGTTTTTCCCCTATTTTCAATCCTATTTTTTCTCCTAAATTTTCGGTTCGTTCTATTCCCCTTTTTATCCACTATTTATTCTCCCAATGTTTCACCCCTTCTTTTCCCCTCTTTAACGCTAATTTTCCCGATTTTTCCTCCGTTTTTCCCCCTACTTTTTCTCCTAATTTTTCGACCCTTTCTGTTTCTCCTTTTTATCAGCAATTTTCCCCCTTTTTCCTACCTTTTTCCCCTTATATTACTCCATTTTTTCTTCCATTTATTCGCCCCTTCTTTTCACTTCTTTAACACAAATTTTCCTCCTTTTCCCTTCGATTTCCCCTTATTTCAATCCTTTTATTTCGCCTAATTTTTCGGTTCTTTCTATTCCCCTTTTTATCCCCTATTTATTCTCCCAATGTTTCACCCCTTCTGTTCCGCTCTTTAACGCTTATTTTCCTGATTTTTCCTCCGTTTTTCCACCTACTTTTTCTCCTCATTTTTCGACCCTTTCTGTTTCCACTTTTTATCGCCAATTTTCCCCCTTTTTCCCCTTATTTTTCCCCAATTTTTTCTTCCATTTTTTCGCCCCTTCTTTTCCCCTATTTAACTCCAATTTTCCCTCTTTTTCTTTCGTTTTTCCCCAATTTTTCCACATACTTTTTCTCCTAATTTTCCGGCCATTTCTGTTTCCCCTTTAATCGCCAATTTTGCCCCCTTTCCCACTATTTATCACCAATTTTCCCCCCTTTCACACTATTTATCCACTATTTTTCCCCTTCTTTTTTCTAGCATTTTTTCGCCCCTTCTTTTCACCTCTTAAACGCAAATTTTCCTCCTTTTCTCTTCGTTTTTCCCCTATCTTCAATCCTATTTCTTCTCCTAATTTTTCGGTTCGTTCTATTCCCCTTTTTATCCACTATTTATTCTCCCAATGTTTCGCCCCTTCTTTACCCCTCCTTAACGCTAATTTGTGCTAATTTTTCCTCAGTCTTTCCCCCTACTCTCTCTCCTAATTTTTCGACCCTTTCTGTTTCCACTTTTTATCGCCAATTTTCCCCCTTTTTCACCCTTATTTTTCCCAAATTTTTTCTTCCATTTATTCGCCCCTTCTTTTCCCCTCTTTAACTCTAATTTTCCCTCTTTTTCTTTCGTTTTTCCCCAATTTTTCCACATACTTTTTCTCCTAATTTTCCGGCCATTTCTGTTTCCCCTTTAATCGCCAATTTTGCCCCCTTTCCCACTATTTATCACCAATTTTCCCCCCTTTCACACTATTTATCCACTATTTTTCCCCTTCTTTTTTCTAGCATTGTTTCGCCCCTTCTTTTCACCTCTTTAACGCAAATTTTCCTCCTTTTCCCTTCGTTTTTCCCCTATTTTCAATCCTATTTTTTCTCCTAATTTTTCGGTTCGTTCTATTCCCCTTTTTATCCACTATTTATTCTCCCAATGTTTCGCCCCTTCTTTACCCCTCCTTAACGCTAATTTGTGCTAATTTTTCCTCAGTCTTTCCCCCTACTCTCT
>JBAMBQ010000191.1:0-13658 GCA_037044495.1 Stegana nigrithorax | reverse complement strand
TGTTTTGGGTAAACGAAATTTAGTTTATATATACGAATTGCGAAGCAAGTAAATTAGTTACCGCTTATGTATTTGCACTGTATATAACGCACCGTTTGTTTTGGGTAAACGAAATTCAGTTTATGTATACGAATTGCTAAGCAAGTAAATTAGTTACCGCTTATGCATTTGCACTGTATATAACGCACCGTTTGTTTTGGGTAAACGAAATTTAGTTTATATATACGAATTGCGAATCAAGTAAATTAGTTACCGCTTATGCATTTGCACTGTATATAACGCACCGTTTATTTTTGTTTGTTTTGCTACCTTTCAAATCGATGGCAACAATCGGTTAACCAAATGCTAGAGATTGGACACTGCACAGCATTTGATGCTTGATAATTGTTCAACCGATATTGTATCGCCACAAACTCGTCACCAAAATGTTCGAGTACTAGTTTGTACTCTAGCCATAAGGGCAGCTATGAGCCCGATCTAAGTATCAGCGATTTAAAATTTGTGATATAGAAAAACACGTTATGTTCTGATGCTGATACAGACGAGACTGACTTTAATAATATCAAATAGAAATTACAAAGCGAAGAAAGAAAGAGGAGAAGCAAAGAACAAAACAAATTACAGTAGCAAATTATAAAGGCAAATTACAGTACAGTGGGACGATCGTTACGTTAATGATGTTCAAATTAATTAAGAAAACCAGGTTAAATTTAAGCTATTGTAAATATTTTTAAACTGAGAAACTAAAGAAAATTAAGTATTTGTTCGTATCGCAAACAGCTGCTTTATCCACTTGACTTATTATTACTTTTAGATTAAAAACAGACTAATTGATAAAATTAAACAAATTAAATAAAAATTAATAAAATTACATATAGTGGATATTAAAATAAGTATCTAATTCTATCTATTTTCATTAAATCTAGGAGTAAGAAACGATTTTAATGAAGAAGAAGTGGCTATGTTAGAAAATAAGTGATAGTTAGAGTTATAAGGCAAACACGTAACTTAAAAGAGTTCATCTAGTAAGAAAGATGATCGGGCAGTGTTTAGTATAATGGGTATATAATATCTAGTTAAACGCAAAGGCACGCTAAAATTTATTTTTCTGAGGAGATAGAGAGGTTATTTTTTTCAGTTTATGATGTTATGAAGAAAACGAATACCTACAAGGAGTTTTCCAAAGTAAACAGGACTTTTTGAATCTAGCGCCCTCTAGTGGCGCCATCTATATGTCAACTGGTGCGTTAGAATCTGCTATCGTTTATCGACTTCCAGTAAAAATTTCATGACATTTCATCTATTGGAAGTGAGGTTATTGCGTTTTAAGTGTCAGTATGTTACACTTGTATTACAGTTCTCGAACTAGCTAAGCCAATTTTAAACGGCAATCAATTTAATCCTCGCAACGCCAGAAGTAAAAATTGTTTTTGAACAGACTCAATAAGATCAGAATATGTTGTAAGTTGGGGTTTCCAAATACATGAAGCATGATCTAAAATTGGACAAACGAAAGAAGTAAAATGCTGCTTGGTGGTATAAGGATCATTAAATTCTTAAGACCATCTATTAATAAAGTCAAGAACACATTTAGCTTTATAAGTAGTCATGAGAATGTGAGAACTAAAGTTAAGTCTCGGGCTCATCAAAACACATATGTCGCTAAATTCATAAGCCATTCAAGGAATAGGATTGCAACCTAGGTTTGCTACGAGTAAGAGACATTACTATACACTTTTTAAAATTTTAAATGTTCCAACAAGTTTAGTGTTGCGCATAGCTTAGCAATGTCTCGGTAGTTTGAGATATCCCTTTTACTACCTTTTCTATGGAGATGAAAAATCTAAGATTCTTTTCTTACCATAGGATAGGAAAAGGTCATAACCGATAAATTAAACAACTTACAAAGAGGAAGAAGTAAAGAGCTAGCTCAGTACTTTAAAACTCATGCGGGAATTCCGTCAGGGCCAACCGAAGAAGTGGGTTCAATAGATAATAAATAAGAGCAATTTTATTGAACCACTGAACAGCTTCATCGATATCAACAATAGATTTTAAAGCAGACAATAGGTGAATTTAATAAAGAATTCTTCAATAAAATTTCTAGCTGAAGAGTAGGGTGATAACTATGTTCTGCGGTAGATAACAGATTAGAACTATGCTATGAAGAACTTGTGCGCGATCTGTTGTACGAGGACGGTCCCAGAAGTGCCGGGCCTATCAAAGAAAACTCGCTTTTTTTTTGTTCAAAATTAATATGAGAGTAATTCGAAGTTCAATTCATGTAGTTTTGCCAATGTTTTGATTGACTTATAACACGTCAACAGTGAGCAAACGTGGCACCCATCTTGCACTTATCTTTGTTATCTCCAAATTTTCGATCAATATACGATTTATAGCACTTTTTAATGCCTATGATTTCACCTAGCTCACCTTCAGCTGGCAATTATCCAATACCCTTTTGTGGATTATCCTTACCATTTCCGGTGTTACCGCCTCATTTGGACGACCACTGCGTTCTGCATTATCGGTGTCTCTACGACCACGTTTGAAATCAGTAAACCAACGTTTTATTGTTTTTTCTGATGGAACGGAGTCCTTGTAACACTTTTTAAGTAATTTCTTCGTTTGAACGGTAGTTTTTCCTATCAAGAAACAGTGTAAAAAAAACACGAAATTGTTTTGATCCATTGTTTTGAAAATCAAAAAAGTTGTGTCTCTCTTAGCACAATAACACAAAAACTTATGAGTAGGATATCATGAATTTAATAGCTTTCTTATGATGGTTAGGATCCGGTAGTTCTGGAACCGCCCTCGTAACCTATATATGTGCAACAATAAGAATCACGTAAATACGGTTCACACACTTTGTAAGGACGATGACTTTAATATAACTTGATATTTTTTTTAAAGCCAAAGCCGCGTCTGTTTAACAGCCTATGCGCGATTGGACATGTAAACATTACGATAAGATAAGTTATACATAAGAACTTTTATGTACGGCTTTCTCAAACGGAGCCATAGAATAAACAAATATGTGTTAGCATAATTATTAAAAAAGACACAGCTTAACTCAACGAATGAGAGACTTATTATTTGAAACTAATAAGATATCTACACTGTAAAACCGATTCAAACAGTTCGTAATGAAATTTTTTACTCAAGAGAATCATCTAATACTCGTATTATATCAACAAATTTACACGAAGAATTAGTTACAAGGAAATTTAAAAGATGAAAAAGGGACTAGGAAACTTGCCGGAGATTAAAATTACCCATAGCTAATAAATATTCTGCGGTGTGGAAAAGAGAGTGGACGAATTTTATAGAGTCCACAAGAGCTGTCTAAATTGTATCATCAGACGAAGGTGGAGTA
This sequence comes from Stegana nigrithorax, assembly GCA_037044495.1. Lineage (NCBI taxonomy): Eukaryota > Metazoa > Arthropoda > Insecta > Diptera > Drosophilidae > Stegana > Stegana nigrithorax. The sequence goes on along the minus strand of JBAMBQ010000191.1, from coordinate 10,282 downwards.
TAATAAGTTAAAAAAAATATTGCAAAAAACTCAATATTATCAAAAAAAGGGGCTAGTACTTTAGCACATAGAGACCATCTAACAGAAATCGGAAGACCACCACCAATTCTCGCTGGTCGATCTCTCCAAAAAGTAACAAAACTACTATTAAAAATATCCGAGTTAAGGACTTCTGGACGGAGCCAGGTTTCAACAAAAGCAATAATATCAATCAAAAGAAAATCTATCAAGGAATAACCTTTTAAGTTTAGAATTAGTTCCTCTAGTGTTTTGGAACGTTACCAACAAAGTGAACAGCTGAGAATTAATTACTCTTTTTTCTGTTTTGTCACTTTTTTTGGTACCGGAACTAAATTAGTTACAATAGGTGATGCTTTATTCCGATCTTTGTAATCATATTAAAGCATAATAGAATTAAGACGATATCGCCAAATTGCATTGCTATTGCATTAGTTCCATGCCGTGCACTGCTCGATTCAGAATCGCAGCTGCTTATTGTCACGTCTCGCCTTGTACATGCGCTGCACTTACCCAGAAGGAAAGGCGACGCCAGTTTTCGCTCGGAGAGATATTTTGTAAATATCAGCCTCAAATCTAGAACATCAGATTATGCTGCTTCCATTTCGGCATTGGTTGCGCCTATCATAAAGGACGATCAGCCTAGCCTGCCGCTAACCATGGAACAATGGAAGATACCACCTAACATAAAATTGGCTGATCCTGCTGGCCTTCCATTGCTGCAAAAAATCCGATTGGGGTGGATAGTTTTCTGTAGCGACTTGAGGCAAAACAAGGCAATATCACTTGTCGCTCAATTTACAGAGCATACAACGAGCGAACCTGAAGTTTCTCTAGATGACATTGTTCGGCCGTTTTGGGAAGTGGACAGTTTTGGTGCATTCAGTTGCAAACACACCAAGAAAGAGCTTGATTGCGAAGCAAATTTTACCCGGCTACCTTCAGGTGAATAATCAATTCGTTTGGCCATGAAGCAGAATGTGAATCTTCTGGGGAATTCTTACTAGCAAGCCCATCGTCACCCAGTATTCCTCATTTGTTCATGAATAACAGAGGGTGGTCTTTGATGGTTCGGCCAAAGGCTTCTCATTGAATGAGCTACTAATGGCCGAACCAACCTTGCAGCCAAAGCCATTCAACACATTGCTACAATTTTGCTCATTTCCAGTCGCCTTAACCGGTGACATCTGCAAAATGTATCGGTGCGTCCGAGTTAGCAGTCCTGACAGCTATTTACAGTGCATTCTATGGCGTGATTCACCGCCACAAGCAATTAAAGTTTTTCGTCTCGATACCGTCACCTACGGTACAAAACTGGCCTCGTTTCTTGTCGTGCAAACCATGCATCAATTGACAATTGATTAAAAATTCTCATTCTTCAACGGCTCTAAGATAGTACTACTTGATTTTTATATTTATGACCATATCACAGGCTACAACTCGGCGGCTGAAGCATTGGAAATCATGCATCAAACTACTGGCCGTCTCGAAAGGGGTCATTTTAAGCTCAGGATATGGTGCTCGAATGATCCTGAGGTGATACAACAGATTCCAGATTCAGAAAAACTTTCATTCATCAAGTTCGAGGACGGCATTGATATCACCAAGACGCTCTGTCTTCGGTTGAATTCAACATCAGATGGAACAAACCTTCACTTCTAATCGCAATGCTCTAATTCAAGAGCTAACTTCTGGCATGGAAGTTAGTCGCTTTGGACTCGTGGGCCAGATTTTCTTATCGAGGATAAATCTCAGTGGCCAGAAACTTGCCTCTCAGTAAATACATTTCCGGAGCTAAAGAAAATGGTTCTCATGGGACTAATGCGAACGATTTATCTTACGATGGGCTGCAAATTTATGAACTCATGGCACAAGCTTAAGCGAGTATTTGCGTACATCTACAAATTTATTCGTCGCATCAGGCATCCCTGTCTTACTGTTGAACACATTGATTTGCGTGCACTTTTACTTCTACGCTCCATTCCAATGGTACATCTACGCGATGATTACCAATACATTCTTCTTGACCATCAAGTCAAGCCGCCAAGCTCTATCGTCTCCCTTGCGCCTATTATGGACAATACTGCACTTTTGCGTGTTGGAGGGTGGTTAAAAAATTCTGCTTTGCCATATGAATCTCAACATCCTATAATATTGCCACGACAGAATCCGGTAACGCGTGCAATAATTTTGAACTTACATCGTCTTAATTTACATGGACCTCGCTCGTTGCTTGCTTCGATCCGTCTTCAATACTGGCCTATCGGTGGACGTAAAACGGTTTTAAGTGCTGTAAGCAAGTGCATAATATGATTTCAAGCCAAGCCACTTGCTGCTGAGCTGCCTGAAAATCGGGTGACCGTTTCGTACACATTCAAGTTGACTGAATTGGACTTCTGTGGACCTTTCTTTCACAAAAGTCAGACTCGAAATAAGGCTCCCGTTAAATGCTAAGTGTGCTTTTTCATTTGCTTCTCAACGAAGGCTGTGCACCTCAAGCTGGTGCAAGATTTATCAACTTCAGCCTTTCTTAGCGCATTGAGGCGTTTCATATTCACTCGCGGTATGCCGGCGCGGATATGGTCTGACAATGCCACGAATTTTGTTGGAGCAAAAAATGAGTTAGGAGATTTGAAGTAGCTGTTCTTAAATGGTACTCATCAACCGCTCTCGGCACTTTGGTGGACTATGGGAAGCTGCTGTTGAAACTGCGAAGCATCATTTCGTTCGCAGTTGACCCTTCCTTTCTTTCTTTTGATAAACTCCGCACCCTCGTTTGCCACACCGCAGCCATAATTAATTCAAGGCCTCTTTCCAATTTCAGAGCACCCAGGTGATATCGATGTCCAAATGCCAGCACATTTCCTTGGTACGGCGCCAATGATTTTGTTTCCTGAGCATGACATAACAAGGCTCAATTTCAACCGCTTAGATCGCTGGCAGCGTATCACTTACAACCAATAGATTTTTTGGGCACTTTGGCGTGAAGAATACCTGACAATTCTACAACAGCGCACCAAGTGGCGCTTCTCAAAGGCAGGAATTCAGGTTGGGAACGTTGTTTTGGTCAAAAAAAATAGTTTTTTCCTACGGGGTAAAAACATAGGATCTGTTAACAATGTTATTGAGGAATTGAGAAATGTCACATTAAATTGAGAGGCATTTAGAAAAACGGACAATCTAATTATAAAAAAAAATTCTTTCCGATAGTACTTTTCGAGCCACCGGCTGTGTGTAGAAATAAAAAAGCTTTCGCCGTCGCTTTACCAATTGTGCTACATCGGATACCTGCAAAACGATGCGCAAGACGTGTTATGAATAATTTTTTGATAATTTCTCGTGATCATCTTTGCCTAAAATATTGGCTGAAAATATTGGCTGAAAATATTGGCTGAAAATTCTAGAGCAAAACTGATTTCACCCAATAGTCCAGACTATAGATATAGTGTCAAAATTTCGTGATCGCTCGACCGATTGCGCTATCGTACATGTTTTCAACACTCTGCTTAAAACGTATTATGAAATATTATTTGATAATTATTCGTGATTAATTTTGACTTAGCTGAATACTGGAACAAATTCAGGGGCAATTCGGATTTTAGCCGATAGTCCAGCTTATAGACAATATTAAATGCCAACAAATTCTGCTGATGTTATTTTAAAAAAAAAGCCTTTGCCTTTTTTTCTACTTTTCGCTGCATGGCACTAGTACAGGCCAAAAGCAACTTGGTTTGCCGCATTTGGAACTCGTATTGCCCCACTTAAACGTTTTGCCTGGTTGTTGCTTGCAGAACGCCACAAAGTAGTGCGGCTGTTCTTGTGTTGTCTGCTCAAATTTAAAACAAATTTAGAAGAAAGATAAAAAGCATTAGTAAATCCTATAAATTATAAATATAGTTGAAATACTTACTTTTGCATCTGTTTTCCCTCCATATTTTTATAGTATACTAGTCCTAATAGAGACTAGTTGTTCCTGCAATGTTAATATTAATCAAATGGTATCTAATTTACTCATTGTCTTAAAGCCTCTTAAAACATAAAAGAGCTTTTTGGCAAAACTAAAACTTTCATGCTGAGACTGCTTGTTCGGTACAAGATTTGTTACTGTCTCGAAGTTAAGCCCTTTTTGAGACTGCTCCAAAATAGTCCCGTAAATCTTATTTTGGACCTTTAATAGTTGGTTTAACTTCCTTAGACTTTTATAAAAGCTTTCGGGAGTTTGCCTATTCCGTGTGCATGGTTTCCATTAGAGAATTTCTTGACGTTTTCTGATGAGTTTGAATTTTTTTCCAAGAAGTTCCAAATGTATTCAATCAATTCATGTCTGGTGACTAAGAAAGTATTTTTAATTGTTTGCAGTATTAGAAGCCCTTTCTAAACAACATAAGAAGACTGTTGTTCACCACTCTCTATGTAACTATGTAACCAATGCCATGCTTTTAAGTCGGAAGTCGATAAATTTTGACATTTAATAATGTCTATACGCTGGACTATCGGATTAAATCCGTTTTATACGAAATTTTTGAGCAAACCACGATATTTCATAATTCATTGTGAGCAGAGTGTTGTAAGCACACGATTTAGAGCAATGCTTAGAGCAGCTGACAATATTTTTTTTTAATTTCTACAATCTGCCACTCTAGTGGTTCGAGCCCTGCTGTCAGAGAGAATTTTTTTTTTTGTATTTTTTAATTTTTCAATAATATTCCTTATTTTAATTTATTTACTTATAAGTGTATAAATTTAAATTGTGGTTGAAAAGATTAAACGCGACACACAGCCCTGTCAACAGCTGGCGGCAATTAAGGCACAAATAATGAAAGAAGGTATACAATTTAATAAAATTAGTAAATCAAAAATTGCGTTTAATAACAAATGTTATTGTGTAAAGTGTGCAGAGGCCCATAAAACCTTAGAGTGTCAACTAGAGGACAGCCAAGTAAAATGTGCCTTATATTCTGGTGGCCACACAGCCAACGACAAAGGGTGTGAAATATATACAGCATTTAAAATTAAACGCTCTCCTGCTGTTAGATCTGCAGAGGCACAGCAAACACCAAAAATTGCATCCATCAGCAAAAATTTATAGCCTAAGCTTTGCCAAAGTATTAAAAAACAATAACAATGAAGAAAAAGCAAAAATCACTTCTCCACTACCAAACAAGTTGTCTAATACAAAAAACATAAATAACGACATTATGCAAACAGGCCACAATCCATCTGAATAACAAGAATTGAAAGACATGATAAAACAGTCAGTTCATCAAATTTCAAACATGATGACAAGGATAAACATATTAGTAGCCACTCTAAGCAAACAAAATGGAGAGTAGCTTAAACGTTGCTATATGGAATGCGAACGGTTTATTCAAACGCTAACTTGAATTAAACCAGTTTCTAGGCGATAACAACATAGACGTAGCACTTATATTAGGAACACATCTTACGCAAAAACATAGAATAAAAACTCCGAATTATAAAACAATAAACACTGATCATCCCGATGGCACAGGTCATACAGGATCAGCAATCATAATTAAAAATACAATAAAGTTTACTGAAAGCGTTCACTTCCAAAAAGACTACATTCAATCAACGAATAATCATCTTTGGGGCAATAATGGCGAATTCACAATATCTGCACTCTACAGTCCACCAAAGCACAAAGTCACAACTGACCTATAATATAATTACTTCCAAACTCTGGGAAAGAGAACACTGCAATTTTGCTCAAATACAATTCACTCATAAAAGTCAATAACGGACAAACAAAAATAGATAATAAAAAAACTGACTGAGACTCATTTCGAAAGTTTATAAACATGCAACTACAAACTCATATTCCCTTAAAAACGCATGAAAACATTGAGACAGCAATAGCAGACTTAAATGATATAATCCAAGAAGCAGCTTTTAAAACTACGCCCAATCATAAAAAACAAAACTCTATTAAAAATAACTGCCCAAAAGTAAAAAAGTTACTAAAAGAGTGTGGAAAGCTACTTAAAATATGGCATTAAACTCTTTTTCCTGATGACAAAGCGCGATGGAACAGAGCTACAAGAGAATTGAAAAATCAACTAAAGCCACAACACATTAATATCCAACCAAATAAAAAATCTGACGGCAACCTCTGATAAAAATTATTCATTGTGAAAACGACTAAAAAGCTACTAAATATAACGCCACATGAGCCGTCAATTAAGAAAAATGACAGGAACTGGGCGCGCACTAACATAGAAAAAGTGACAAAACTAGCTAATTTCTTTGAAGATGTTGTCTCAGACGGTCAATTAAGCAATATTTCACTCCAAATAAGCAGCAGACCAAAGAGAGACTAAAAACTTAATCCTATAACAACAAGAGACATCGATCTGTGCATAACTAAAGACAAACGAAACAAGGCCTCTGGATATGACCTGATCATATATAATATAATATATTTAATGCTATATTGAGAACCAATCATTTCCCGAGACTTTGGAAAATATCCATAATAATACTGATACCGAAACCAGGCAAGGATCTCACAAAAAGATCATCTCACAGACAAATAAGCCTTTTACCTGTAATGATAATGAGCAAATTATTTGAAAATCTGTTATTTACAAAAATTAAATCCATGCTAGAAAAAATCAAAGCAATCCCTGACCATCAGTTTGGATTGAAACGAAACCATACAACAGATACACATAGTTACCCACAAAATACTCAACGACTTAGACTCAAAAAAATACTGCAACTGATTTATATATTAAATGAATTGCTACCCAGAAACGTATCACAACTCCTAAAAAGCTATATTTACCGATAGCTACCAACAAACTGCATGCATTCTTAATAAATGAACTCAAAACCCAGCATGTAATATACACAACGAAAAGGAACTTCGCACCAATATATCTCATAATAAATGGGACCGAAATAACAATAAGCAGGGAAGATAAATATCTTGGCATGTATTTGGACAATAAAATGACTTGGACACATCACATTAAGGAAAAAAAGTAATGTGTAAGCACACTATTGAAGTGAAACTACTGCTCAAAATGTTAGGAATGAAGTTTTAGTTACTATATATAGGAAGTAGGAAAGAAACAAAGCAATTCACTATTGCACTTCATTGTCACCGGAGCATAGTAGTAGAACATCGGCAATAAAAATTACAGAAATCATTACTAGTAAACATATTAGTGGTCACTCATTTTACTGGCGTACTGTCACAATGTGCTCAACAACAACAACATGTATATAAACATGTTCTCTGTTTTCATTTCGCTAAAACTCAAATGTACTGTAAATGACGAAGACTCATATCACTCATATATAGTTACTATGTATAATGTATATGAAGTAAGAAAGAAACAAAGCAATTCACTGTTGCACTCTGTTGACACCGGTGCACAGTGTTACAATATCGGCAATAAAAATTATTGAAATTATTAATAGTAAACATATTAGTGGTCACTCATATTACTGGCGTACTGCCACAATGTACACAAAAACAACAACAACCCCCTATTATGAGCAGCTAAGCAAGGCAACGATCTTTGAGTATTACAAAGCAATATGTGTGTATACGTGAGCCTCATGAATTGTTGTGTGAGCGAAATCTACTCTCTCGTTAATTTGCTTCTTATTTCATAGATGAGTAAATTTTATATTCGCTCACAAATCAGTACAATCGGAGAGCATTTTTTATCTCTCGTCAGACGACCACGCACAAGACAATGTGCATTGTTTTGTGCGTCTCCCCACTTCGTTTCTCAAGCATCAAGCATTTGGAATCTGTTACCTTCTTTTCGGACTTACACTTCGCTAAAAAAGTTTCACTTCAAAAAAAGAACAAATTATTGCTAAATATAAACAACTGTATTGGCTACTAAATAGAAACTCATCAGTAACACTTTCCAACGAATTACACATCTATAATCAAATTATAAAACCAGTATGGACGTATGGTATTCAGCTGTGGGGAACGGCGAAGGAATCAAATACTGCAATTATCCAAAGGCAACAATCGAAAATTCTAAGAGCAATAGCAATCGCGCCATGGTACATATCAAACCAAGACATTCAAAGAGACCTGCATATCCTAATGATTGACGAAGAATTACAGAAAACCAGCAAAAGAAACCAAGCCATCATCCAAACTCACCAAAACAATGAGATAAATATATTACCGACGAAGAATTGACAATACCACGGAGGCTAGAAAGAAAACGACCAGTCGACCTTGTTTAATATCAACTTGAAATAAAACACCATTAAACAAATTACTTGAAATAATTGTATTAATGATAACAATCCCACACTACTAAAAAATGTATATAGTTAAATAATATAACAAATACAATATACCTTTGGGAAATTAAAAAAAAAAAAATCACAAACATTATGCATGTGAATGGTATGCCTAATTAGGCGTGTCATAACGACAAACAAACAACAGACGGCAATATCTACGCGCGCAAATGCAGGCAGCGAAATCTGCCAGAAATCACCTTGCGCAGCCCAAGCAGTTGCTCTAAGCTTAATGCACCTGAATTGATTTAACCAGTATATCTAAAGAAGTAACAATCGCCACGCTTAAAGAACGAGACCTGATCAATGATTTCCGAAAAAGTATAGCTCCCAATAGCATTTACAAAAAAACCCCAACCAAGAGATCAATATTATCGGATATCTGTAGACGTGACGCAGCAATGCGGCAATATAATGTGGCAAATGTTCACAAACTCTGCAGCTTACGCTGTCCCATAACCCTAATGTAATTGTTAAGGCAATGCAACCCATGATCTAGACAAACAGTGTGAAACAACCTTGCAAAATGGCCTGCCGAACTATTTCATGGGAAATAACTACGTCATACTCTTACTCAAGCTTCCTAGCAAGCGCACTGGAGGATTGCGTTTGAGAACCTATTTAATCGAAGGCCTTTCTTGACTAACATGAGTGTCAGGCCACAAACGGTGAAACTCGAATTTAGTAAACAGACTCGACAGACAGTAAGAAAACAACCGTACACTTCAATTTCATAATTAGAACTAACTTTTGTGTATTAAAATGCTTCAAACTAAATTACAAACAAAAAACGCAAAAAGGAATATAAAAATTAACAGTAACTTTACTTAAATTAACGCAGTCGGCAACTTAAGGTTGTTCATGCTGAGAGCCCTCGAACAGTTTTGACATCAGCCACTCTGGTATGACCATCCTTTCCAGCAATGGTTGTGGTAATGCGGCCCAACATCCAGCGTTGTGGTGGCACATTGTCTTCGTGTACCAGTACCATGTCCCTAACAGAAAGACTATGTGCTGTCTTTGTCTACTTGGATCGAGCTTGCAGCTCGCGCAAGTATTCGAGCCAGAAATGTTGCTTAATTGCGCTGATCAGTCTCTAGCGCGCCAGTCTTGTGATGTCATCGGCGGAAATCGGGTTCTTTGGAATTGTTCGGCCGAGAATTTGGGATTGCCTCCACTTCGGCAGTAACGGTGCTCAACTCTTCAAAGTTTAGACGAGCAGTCTTAAATATGCGGTTGAGGAGACCCTTAGCGCTTTTGACGGCTACCTTCCAAAGGCCTCCAAAGTGAGGAGCTCTGGGTGGAATAAAACAAAAGGTTATAAATTCATTTGCACAATAGTTGAGAATTTGGTTTTTAGTTTCCTGATTGAACAGAAAGGCTTTCAATTCCTTTAGCTGATTTGAAGCCTCGGTAAAGTTAGTAGCGTTGTCACAGAAAATCTTGGAAGGTGAGCTTCGTGTGGCGACCATACGCTTCAGAGCCCCCAGGATCGCTTCTGTTGACAGGTCGGACACGAACTCGATATGTACCGCTTTCGTGGTGAAACAAATAAAAACAGCAACGTAGCTTTTGATGGGGCCCTTGCCACGTATGCGAAGAGAGGTGTTGACTGGCCCAAAAAAGTTCACACCGCAGCACTGAAACGGTTAGGATGGCGTTAGTCTTTCTGGAGGCAGATTCCCCATTAATTGCTGTTGTAGATTCGGTCTGTACCGCACGCAGTGCACACATGATCTCACAATGCGGCGAGCCAAGTCTCGGGCATTAATTATCTAAAATTTAGGCCGAATGATGGAAACCAGTGCCTTAGGGCCAGCATGGTAGTTTCTACGATGGATGTGCTGAACGTATTTTTGTACTAAGTCCTCCTTGCCTGGTAGAAGTATCGGCTGCTTTTGAGCATGTGGCAAGTTTGACAGAGCCAAGCGGCCACCAACCTTGAGTAGTTCAAACCCTT
>JBAMBQ010000188.1:0-23319 GCA_037044495.1 Stegana nigrithorax | reverse complement strand
CGCATAAAAAATGTCTTTGATATTTAACCATTCATTCATAACTTATCAAATATCAAAATTCTACCCTAAAATAGACAAATCTCTCAAGCAAAGTAAAGATAAAATATTTAGGGTAAATAAAGAATAAATAAATAAATAATAATTTATTATTAAAATATATAGTGCAATAATATAAACATGCGACATTGTTAGAAACTACATATTAATTAATGCAAAAATGCGCAACAAAATGTCTTTGATATTTAACCAATCATTCATAACATCAAAGAACATAACAGAAAGAGTAAATTAGAACAGATTTCTAAATCTTGCTCTCGCAAGTTCAGTTTGTCCTCAACTACACGCTGCCCGCCGCTGCCTGATTTTGTCATTGGAGCTTGAAATTTAGTTTGTATTAGATGTGTCTTCTTGTAACTTTATATTCTCTGTTAGTATACATATTCTCTGGTATACATATTCTCTGCTACTACTCATGGTGTAATAATTACAATGTGGTGCCAATTTTTGACACTAATCGAACCACTCTCATTAGAAGGCCGCCATTTTATATTTGTGACGTCATATGAATTTTGAGCTGACACTGTCATATGTTTGGATCACTTCACTGAAAGATCGCATTTTAAGATTCACGGTTACGAACTTGTTGCGACTAACCACCCGCTTGGCACAGCTCGAGGTGGAAGTGGCGTACTAATCAAAAACAGCATCAATTTTACAGTCTGCACTCCCATTGCTCTACCTTGGGCACAAGTCTGCACCATCGAGTTGACCACAATTACGGGCTCCCTCAAACTTGCCGCTGCCTACCTGCCACCTCGATACCTAGTCTCTCAATCTATGTTTAAATCTATCTTTGACTCTTTGGGTGACCGCTTCATAATAGGGGGCGACTTTAACGCCAAACATTCTTGGTGGGGTGCAAGAACTAGCAACCCAAAAGAAAACCAACTGTTGAGGGGCATCAATGCAAATAATCACTTTGTGCTTTCGACGGGCAGCCCTACATACTGGCCTACCGACCTAGACAAAATCCCGGACCTACTTGATATAGCCGTATGTCACGGCCTAGACAGAAGAAGGCTGAAAATAAACGACTTCCACGAATTGTGCTCTGAACACTCTGCCATCGTCATCGAAATAAATATCCCAGTCTACCAAACCCCATTAAAGTACAAGCTAATAAGTAAACGCACCGACCTAGCGTTATTTCGGTGCTGGTTAGACGACATCGTGGATCCAAACATCGAGCTCAATTCGGCTCTAGACATCAATGAGTCCGTCGAGTGGCTCAACAAAAAAATTCATGAAGCAGCTGAAATAGCTAACCCAAGGAGACCCACAAACTTAACTCAACCCCCAACCTTCCGCAATTACTCACTGTACTCATCTGAGATCCGCGATCTGGTCAATGAAAAAATAAGGTTGCGACGCATTTGGCATCAAACCCGCTACCCTCCTCATAAAACCGCACTAAACAACATGCAAAGAAAAATCAAACGACGGTTAAACGATCTGACAGCCCTGAGCACAAATTATGGAGAGTCACCAAATTCCAATAAAATCACCAAGCGGTGGCTGGTGTTACAACAGCCAGGACAAGGCCGACGCTTTTGCTTCTCACCTTCAGCAGCAATTTACTCCCTTCTCCTGCTGTAGCGTTTCTCAAGAAGCAACTGTCGATCAGTTTCTCGACGCCTCTAGCCATCACAGCCCCCCGATCACCCCGGTTAATATTGAAGAGCTTCAAGCTGAAATAAAAAAACTCCAGGGTGGAAAATCAGCAGGTTACGACGGAATTGACGCCACTACTATTAAAGATCTTCCAGTTAGCTGTCTGCTATTTATAGTGCAAGTCTTCAACGCTTGTTTTGAAATTGGGCATTTCCCTGCACAATGGAAATGCGCCGAGATCATTTTAATCCATAAGCAAGGCAAGCTCGAGAATGAACTAACTTCGTACCGCCCCATCAGCTTGCTGGCAATTCTCTCGAAGATACTCGAAAGAATATTTCTCAGCAGAGTATTGCCTAACAACATCCTACCAGATCATCAATTCGGATTTCGTCGCAGGCACGGTACCCGGAACAGGTTCACCGACTGGTCAACAAAATACAAAATGCTTTTGAAGATAAACAATACTGTTCTGCAGTTTTTCTGGATGTCCAACAAGCCTTTGACCGAGTGTGGCACAAAGGATTACTATTTAAAATAAAGAAGGCACTACCTTATACACAGTACCGATTCCTCAGTTCATACCTGAAAGACAGGAGATTTTACGTTCGCTGCGAAGACTCCCATTCCATTGTTAAACAAATCCATTCGGGGGTTCCCCAAGGAAGTGTTTTGGGTCCTTTCCTTTACACTCTATACACCGCCGACATGCCTGTTTGCATCGACGGCAAAGTATTAATTGCTACCTACGCCGACGACACAGCAGTACTCGCTACAGCCCCTACTGCAAGTTAGGCAACTCAGCTTGTCCAAAATCCACTAAACTTAATAAAAAACTGGTTTAATAAGTGGAACATTGTAGCCAACACTGAAAAATCTGTAAACACGATGTTCACGCTGTGCCACTACCCCGACAGCCAAGTCCGACTCAATGGCAGGACTATTCCAAAGGCTAGTGCAGTCAAATACCTCGGTATATGGCTTGACGAAAGGCTGACTTGGAACAAGCACATATCTGCCAAGAGAAAGCAATTGAACTTAAAAACTCGCAGAATGCACTGGCTACTTGGGCAGAATTCCAAACTCTCCCTTGAAAACAAGGTTAGGCTGTATAAATCAATTCTCAAGACAGTTTGGACGTACAGCATCCAACTCTGGGGTTCAGCGGCTGAATCCAACATTGAAATACTTCAGCGCTACCAAAACATTACTTTGAGAAAAATTACCAGCGCCCCGTGGTATATGCGAAACACCAATATCCACAAAGACCTACAAATACCAACAATCATTGAAGAAGTCGCCCACCATAGCAGTAACTATCTAGAAAGACTGAACCACCACCAAAACAACCTTGGCATAAATCTTCTTGACAATTCCTCCACCACACGCCGTCTCAAACGTTTACACCCATTGGATCTGCCATATCGCAGATAAGTAAACTTTTGTAGTCATATATAAATTAGGTGTTGAATTATAGGTGTAATCATTTGTAATGTAATGATGTAATTTATAAAATGTATCTACGTAAGTTTAAGTGTTATGTTTATGTTTTGTTATGTTTAAGTCTATTAGTAAGCAAATTTGATTATAGTTCCTAAGAAACTGATTGCAAATAAATACAAATGAGAAAAAAAAAAAAAAAAATATGTTGTGATTGCAATTTGTAAATAAAGAAATTTGTTAATATTTTGAAAAAATTACGCACGTTTGAGTGAATATTTGGTTGTTAAAAGGATTTCCGCGCCATTAAATTGACGATATGTTTATAGCTTATTACCTGTTTAAATATGCGGTAACTTTCATGATTTACTGCCTGAAAATTCCATAATCCAAAAAAGTTGATGTTTTGTTTGTCAACTCATTCAGTTTCTTGGATATGCGGCTTGGATTATTCGACCTTTCACTATTAAGTTTTTTTTATAGTGAAAAACGCGTAGCTCCCTGAAGAAGTTTTTTTACGTTGTGGTGGCATTGGATATCTTTTGCTTCATCAATGTGTATTTGTAAATAATTTTTTACGATATGAATTTAATCGCCGTTGAATTGGCGAAAAATGTGCTCCATCGGTTGCATTTTTTCTCAGTTTCGTCGCGCTCGCATGGTTGATAATGAGATTGTTAATATTTTACGCCAACGTTTTGAAGATTGCATGTTGTACGATTTCCAAGTGCCGAACGCTTTTGGATATATGTATATGAAAAGGCATCAGAAAACTGGTTTATTAAGTGTAAGGAAAAAAAAATTTAAGCCTTCCAAACAAAAAAAAAATCTTGCATTTTGCAGACGGCGATTGGACGGCTCTGCCAATGCTAAAAGTGCCTATATGAAGCAAAAGCGTCGTATGATATGGGAGCGCCGCCCATGGCCCAGTTGGTAGCCGTATGAAGAAATATGATGCCGTTAGCTAATATAGCTGCTTAGTGAATGATTGATCATAAATCTTTCAAGATAGATTTAAAAAACTATTTTGAACAGTCAGTAAAAGAAAAAGTATCTCAATTTAGCGTGTTTATTTATTATATGTTTAAAAAAATAACCATTAGATCTTTATTCAAAGGATTAAAGAGTAGGTATATAGTTTAGCTTAATAAAACCTGCTTGATTATTTAAATAGCAGCCTTTCTGAGTGATAATCATATTAGCTAATTGTAACAAGGTGCTTATTTGTAATGCTATTTTTGAGCTTAGCTAAAGCGTTAAGTTTAGAGTCCTCACTTGTTGCCTTTTTGTTTTTATTTTTAGGGCCCAATGGAATCAAGGTATCCCGTAAATGTCTGCGAAAGATTTTCCAAATCCAAAATACGCACGCAATCCAAAGACTTCGCTCGCGACAGCCCAACATAAGCTTGCCCGGCTTCAAAGACCTTCGAAAGAGACATCTCCACGCCCAGCGGGCTTGTGCTACTTTCACGTCATCATCACAACGAATGCAGATGTGAGAAGGCCAGAGAAACCGGTAATCGTGGTAGTCCTAACAAAAAGAATTATTCCGTTGCACATTAAGCAGTTTTTTCAATTAATCTGCTAACTTACCAAGGCATCGTTGGACTTTGCCAATTATATCTTCGTTGCGAAAATGATATTCGCATACTTGCCAATAATTACTTAGCGGATCGGTTTTGTCGCAAAACCTAAGCCATTGATCCCCCAGTTTTTTGCTGCTTGGAAAGCTAACAAAATTTATGCTTCTATCATTATTGGCAGCCGTTTTATTACTGCAATTTTCCACTGCACACTGCATTTTAAACTTGAATTTTTTAATATTAACTTAGTTGACAATAACACAGCTGATCAAAACGCAACCAGATTGGCTCAATTTGGTCCAATTCACAATACTAGTTTTGCTATTTGCACTGTATTCCCTCTAAATGTTCAACACTAATTTCAGCTAAAAAATACTCTGAATTTGTCCTATGACATCACAAATATAAAATGGCGGCCTTCTAATGAGGTCCGATTTCAACAGAGAAAAAGACCCAATTGGCATCACCTTCTATTTATTACAACATGTTACTATTACTACACTTAATGATTTTTTTAAAAATAAGCATTCATTTACAACTACAGGTTACTAGAGGTGTCAAACTATCGATAGCCACACCATCGATAGTTTTCGCAATTATTGGAAATATTATCGATACTATCGCGATAGTATCGTTAAAGAAGCAATTTTCCAAATGAAAAATATTTCGTTGTAAAAAAATTTTAAAAGAATTTTATTCTATTCAGTCAGCGTATTTGATTCAAATACATATATAAGGCCGTAATATAAATAAATTTCATTCATGTAAAACGATAACAAAATTAAATTAAAAATAGCTATACATTTTTGGATAGCAAAACAAATTATTTCCATTTTTTAACAGAAATTTGTTTTAACAAAAAAAAATTTGTAATGTAGATATATGTAAAATTAAAATTATGTGAGATAAAAAAAGAGCAGCTTATCTACTGTTGCTGCTTTTAATGTAGATCTTATTTTTGAAATGGTAAGCCCGGCTTTGCTGAACATTCTCTCCACTCCTCCAGCATAATCAGCACCACAATCAGCGAAAAAATGTAAAATTGCACAAAATTTAACTATTTAAAGAGAAAGAATTTTTGGAGGGAAATTACCTGCAGCAATGATAGAGTTTACAATGTAATGAAACTATCGATAGTATTTTAGTATCGATAGTGATAGAATATTAAAACTATCGATAGTATCATCGACAGTGTACTCTCGGTTACCTCAACTAAAAGAGAGCGAATGTGTTGTGTTTACTAAGTTACTAAGAATTCAAAAAGCTGTGCAAAAAATAAGAAACGCACAATTACATTGTAGGCACTAGAGGTGTCAAACTATCGATGGTCACTCCTTGTATTAATGATGGAGTTCACAATGTAAAGCGATTATCGATAGTATTTTAAAACCATCGATAGTGTTGGAAAATTAAAACTATTGATACTATCGATAGTACCATCGATAGTTTGACACCTCTAGTAGGCACACATAATGAATACCTTCAAATATTTTTTCCTCGCAAATTATGTCTTTTAGACGAATTACACAAAACAACCAAAAGGAAAACTAAAGACAAAAAACACAAATTGAATAACTAAGGAAAGTTGCAGTCAAATTTTTCATATTTTTTAAGAATTTATGCTTATAGACTACAATGCATTTTTGTGATCTTCTTTAGTTGTAGTAATTGCAGTATTGTTTGCATAGAGGTTGCGACTACCGAGAGTATTATATATCAAAATTAATGAATGAAATGATGATAACTCTTACACCGCATCGTCGGTGTAAACCACAAGACCTCCAAGTTTCGAGGTAGCCAAATACATGTGTAGTGAGCTTGGTTGATCCATTTTTTATTTTTATAATTATTTTACAATTTGCAATTCACCTATTCCTACACTTCTACTTCGCTGCTTCCTTACTCGTACTTGCTGCAGCAGACGCCAAGGATTGATGATGCTTTGCCACGGCTTTTTGTGCTTTGCTCAAATTAAGATGTCCTTCTTGCGCACGTGCTCGCAGCTCAGATTCCACAGATTTGTTTACCGATTTAGATATAACCTGTCTGATTTTCTGCTGTTCGTTGAAATTCCCTTTTTTCGTCTGAATAGGTGCATCTACAAATTATTGAGCAACCACCAATAGTCATTTGTTATCAATCGCAATTTCTTTGAGTTACAGCAAATCCACTTTGTAGAACACAATACTTACTTTGTCTACGCGTAAACGCAACAGATCTCTTTTGTTTTTGCTTCTTTTGTATGCCTGCTGGCACTTTGGCCTTTTTGAATTTGCCTTGCGCCATAATATTTTTAAAAGAAATTAAAACCAGTGAAAATCTACGCAGCAACTTTTTTGCCTCCAAGCCTGCGCTTCGTTGGGTGAGATAGCATGAGGAGTCACACGAGCGGCTGAGGTAGAATAATGAAAAGGCAATATGCTAGAACCCATGGTGTAATAAATACAAGGCGACCCCATTTTTTGACAGAAATCGAACCATGTTCATTAGAGAGAGAATATTACAGCCAGATGACGTCATCTGAAATTAGTAAATTTTTTGGAGCTGAAATTAGTGTTAAACACAAAGAGAAAATGTAGTGCAAAAATCAATTTTAAATGAACATATCGTTTAATCGCAAAACTTACACTAAATAAAAATTAAGATATTTAGTACACTATGTTTCAAAGTTACTAAAAAAAACTAAACATAATTATAATAGTTAACTGTGATTTCAGTTTCAAAGACTTGATTTCTCATTTAAATACAAATCTTTAATCCTATTTGCTGCTTAATGTACCAAAACCCACTTTTTAATTAAGTCCATTAACGAGTCACGAGTGCTTTTGTCTTGTTGCAGGCACTTTTCAATCGTTTTGCATATAGATGCTCTGCGAGATTAACAATATAGGCTAACCAACGATATTAGTTCAATTTTACTCATGGTGTAATAAAAAGAAGGTGACGCCAATCGGGCATTGTTCTCTCTCGAAATCGGACCACTCTCATTAGAAGGCCGCCATTTTATATTTGTGACGTCATAGGACAAATTTAGGGTATTTTGTAGCTGAAATAAGTGTTGAACATTAAGGGGAATGTAGTGCAAATAGCAAAACTAGTATTGTCAATTGGATTGGTTGGTTAATATTCAAAAATTCAAATTAAAAATGCAGGGTGCAGTGGAAAATTGCAGTAATAAAATGACTGCCAATAATGATAGAAGCATAAGTTTTTTTACCTTTCCAAGCAGCAAAAAACTGCGGGATCAATGGCTAAGGTTTTGCAACAAAACCGATCTGCCAAGTAATTATTGGCGAGTATGCCAATATTATTTTCGCAACGGAGATATATTTGGCAAAGTTCAACGAATTTTTCAGGAATAATTTAGTTCACATACATAACTCCAGTTTAATTATATTATGCCATATAAATGTTAACAGAAAAAATTCACATATTTCGTCAATTTAATTTGAAAAGAATTATTGTTTAACATAATTAAATATTCAATAAAAAAAATTTTTTTTGTTGTGTCACTCAATATTGAAAATTGGTAGTTATAAAATTTTATTATCGCTTCTTATTATTATATCTGAAATATAGTTTCCATGACGCACTGTTGTGTGTTACTTCAATTACTTGTTGTTTGTAAAGCAGAGAGAGTAGAAGTTCATTGCATCGGAATGGAATAGAATAATTTTCGTGCTCTGCTCTGTGGGAACTGTATTTGTTTGCACCATCATTAATAAGCGGTAATTAACAACTTTAAATGCTGCCCATCTCTAAATTGAAATGCGTATGTTGACTAGGTGCTCTTTACCAACCTGAACATTCGGACGAGGTGACAACTACTCATTCCGTGGAAATCCTTTCAACATTCAATTATTCATATCTCATACATGCCGTAAGTTAACATATTGGTTTATTTGCAAATTTAACTTCAATATCTAATCATATGGTGATGTGGTGCGACGATAAATACACTACTTTCAGATGACGTCATCTGACTATAAAATTCTCTCTTCAGTGAGAATGATCCGATTTCGAGAGAGATAATGGCTCGATTGGCAACACCTTGTATTTATTACACCATGCAAACTCTGTTCCTCTTCAACACTGAAGCAGTATTGAACAACGTACAATTTGATTTTATTTAGTCCAGGGACACATGTCCTAAGCCGTGACTGAATACAATTAATTGCAATTCTTTCTGAGTCAACGTCCCTTCCCTTTCCTAACTAGTGGCAGAGAATATATACAGTGAGTCACTTAAGTATTTTGCCTATTGGTTTTCATGGAAAAATTTGATTTTGTTGGCTTATAAAATAACATCATATACGATGATCCGTTAGCTAGCTATTGATGCGCAATAATTTTTTGCCGAAAATTTGGATCTCATAAACGTATTTTGCCTCGCAAAAAAGTACTTGTGGTTTCCATATTTCCTATGAAATTTGTCTCAATTGCGTGGAAATGATGCATGCTGTACTTGCTGCTAAGGCAATAAGTTAATATTTCAATGTGTTCGTGCTGCTTATGTAACCCAAAATAGCAAAACGCAAAGAATTAAATTATGAACAAAGAAAAATCATTTTATATCTGTATTATCAGGGTAAACTTATCCAATATGCTTCCGAAATGTTTGATCGAAGTCGCCAAACAATAGAAAACACAATTGCATGATCGAAAGAACATGGTATCATAGAGAATACAGCCTGTTCTGGCCGCCCTTAAATGCTAACAACACGAATTAATAGGGAAATTCTTAAGGAAAACCGGGAAAATCCACATTTGGAAGCGCCAAAAATTTACGACAAATAATTGACACTCATGCCTACAGTTCTGTGCGATGAAAAAGTCCTTAGAGTCCCAGGGTCAAAAATATCCATGGTTGTGTGGCAAGGCAAAAATCGCTGATATCACTATTTTAACATTTAACGCTTTATTTGGCTTGCGCCAGACCATGTGACGCCCAACTGATCCGAAAAGGTTGTAATTGCTTCCATCACTGAAGATTACGCCCATCCAAAACTTCAAAGTCGTAGTTTTGTTGCTCCTTGCGAGCAACATCCGTTTTTCTTTGTTCGCTGACGAAACTAGCAATTAATTTGGATTACAGAGTAGCTAATGCATGAAAAGTAAACCTTCTGATCACTGTATTTTCGGATCAGCGTGTTGTCGGATTATCGAGTTTCGACTGTAGTTTATTTTTCTAGCTTTTTATGAAATATTGGCTCTTCTTCTTCATTGTTACAGGCATTTAAATTCTCAAAGCTGCTTCTTAGTACTTTGACTGTGTGAATGAAAAAAGTCAAAGCCAATTAGAATATTTTGCTCTAATCATACATTTTTTGTGAATATGACTATGTGTAAAATACATTTATTAAAATAAAGTGATATTATTTAGTCAAATACAACAAAAATTTCGAAGGCATTTAACTGCGCTGGCGATTAATCACAACACCACTGGTGTAGTTCGCTCAGATTGTAGTGGAGTTCTGAACAAATTGCATGAAGACAATTTCAGCCGACTAAGCAAAGTATGAATAGTTGATGGATGATTTATTTTGCTCTTTCACTATGCAATATGAATTACTAAGTATGGAACTTTAAGGAATTTTAACATAATTTGTATTAATTTATAACGGAATAATAATTATTAATTTATAATTAAAAGACAAAGTGCAATATAAGAAACATGCGCCATTGTTAGAAATTAATTACATTCAAAAATATACATAAAAACGAAACACCAGTAAACTGGTCGTAGTTACTATCTTCCAAGCAATAACATTGGAACTTAGTAATGTCTAAAATTTAATGTAATAACGGAAAGCAAAGGCTTACGGCAGTATTTTTTTAATTTTAATGTTTAAATTTTTGTACATATATAAATTTTCTTTGCTGCGCTTTATCGTGTGTGCCTAATGCACAAATCGAATTTTCTTTAATTTTTTTTTAAAGCGCTCATTGCCAAAAAAAGAAGAAACTAAATAATTCCAATGAGTGATATATTCCTTTTTCTTTTAACGCATGTTGACATTACATATTGCTCAAAATTGCTAATACACGTACATTAAAAGCAAAAGCAAATGAAATGATACAAGACCAACAAAAACTACAACAACCACAGATAGAGCAGACAAAAACAACGAAGTTAGAAAAATAGCAACAAGACAATAAGTGCGAGCAGAAAATAATATCACAGAGACTGTTATCATATAAGTTGTCTCTGCTGTTGCGAACCAACAACCACAGAGTGAGACTCCAGGAAGTTGTTGTGCCGCTGTTAAGCTGCTACTGTCGCTTAACAGAGGTTCGTTATCGAGAGCTTAGACATTACTATGTCAAAATGTCTTGGATATTTAACCATTTATTCATTTCTTATCAAACATCAAAAATCCACCCTAAAATAGACAAAGATATAGAATAGAGGCAGAAAGAAAAGAATATCAATTGAACCGAGCGTATCCACCAAAACTTTTTCCGGAGTATTTACGACATGATGGTACCTCAGATAAATGAATATGAAGTGGATTTATCGAATATTATTATTATAAGAAGTAGTAAACTTCGTTTGAATTCACTTTGATCAATAAGCTGTCAAAATTTGGAATTTGCGAACGTGACCGCACAAAAAATAATAATAAAAAAATAAAAACCAATAATTAGCATTTATTGTGCATATGTAACGAAAACAAAAATGAGAGTGCATCGCGCACAGTAACAAAGCACAGCGCACCTTCATATGTGCAAAATAAAACTAGAAAGGCAAAACCCCGTACCCAATTCAAACCTGAATATATTTTTTGTTGCTTTAATATTTTGTATTCATTGTGTAAGGATATCTCAAGAAAAAATTTTTTTGACATAGTTTTATGTCTATCCTCTCGGTAACGAGGGTGTTCAGTACAAATTTGCTGAGTCACCGTCACCGTCACTCGTCACCGTCACCATACAAAACTATAAAACAAAACTCTGCCGACTCTCTGCCGTTGACAAACCAAGCAACTTGTAAAGAACGAAGTAATATAGTTCGTGTTGAAAACAAGGCCGAAGTTCATTCGGCAGCATTTTTGCATTGTGAAATTTACATGCATGCGTAGTGCGCTCAGTCGGCAGCAAGCAACCAAGCCCGACGGTCGTTGTTTAATACGTTCTCCGACTCTCAGTCGCTGAGTGTGCATACGTTCGTCTGTGCTTGTCGATCGCCTGCTATGAAAAATCGTTCAATTACAACAACTAATTGTCGTTGTTGTTGTTACGAACGATTTGAATGCTTACTGTTTGCTATTGCTATGAAAAAAACGTTCATTTACAACAACTAATTGTCATTGTTGTTGTTACGAACGTTTTGAATGCTTACTGTTTGCTATTGCTATGAAAAAACGTTCAATTACAACAACTAATTGTCGTTGTTGTTGTTACGGACGTTTTGTGCCGCATGTTGATATGAAGTTTTGTCTTTGAGCACAGAATAGAATGTGAGCGAAATTGACAGTAAAGCCTTTGTTTAATTTAACTTCATTAGTACTCCTAAGGGTTGCCCAGCCTTGCTTTATTAACTCGTACATAGTTAACTTTCATAAAAATAATATTGAACTTAAAGCTTTAATAAAATTAAAAAATAAAATTTAAAATATAAACATAAAACTATGTTACAATGTAACTGCGTGGAGCGCAGGTACTCGCTACCAGTCTACTGGTAGACTTTTAGGTTTCTTTTTATTTTAGTAAAAGGCATTTTTTGGCCGATCGTTCCTATGGCAGCTATATGTTATAGTAAACCGATATTTATCATATTGGGGAATATGATTGAGATTCCTTAAAATCATTAAATCGAAAATTTATTAACGATATGTTAATAAACAAAAAAGTTTTTCTCAGTAAATGTGGGTTTTCGGTCGATCGTTCCTATGGCAGCTATATGTTATAGGTTGAATATCGAAAAAAATAAATAAACTTGTTATGCCTATGGATTGGGCGAGTATTTGTGCAAAATTTGGTGGTTGTATAATAATAAGGGTTAATAGCGTGATACACGTATATTAACGTATATAATAAAAATAATAATCCCTTCAAATATACTATGTCGGCAGCATTTTCCAACGCCCCACTTTCCCTAAATGAGTATCACTTTCTAATAAGATTTTCTTGAACTAAAAAAAAAAACGAATCACGTCAGTATTGTCAAATGTTAACTCGGCCATGCAAAATATAGGCAGGCAAATGCTTTCAGCAAATCAATACAGTCCTGAGGGTTGCGAGCATTCTTAAAATTTAACGTCAGCTGATAATACAGCAGCACAGCCAACTTCACTACTCAACAAGTGATACCATTTTTTGGTACAGGGTATGTTTAGAAAAACCCAAATAACTAAAAGACAACTCTTTTCTTCTTCTTAGCTACTCGCAGCATAGTTAGCAGCAAATGCATAACGTTCATGATTGGACTCAACCTCCAGGTAAAGTTTCAAGAAGTCCACGTTAAGAAAGGGGAAATCATATCAAAAGCTCATACATAAAAAAATTAAACCGAAATTAATATAAAGACAAGCAATTGTCATCAAAGCATGAGTGCGCGAGCAGCACATGCATAGGAAAGGGAAGAAACACAAACACAAATAGCAGCGTGAATTATAGCAGTTTGCCTACCAACACACGCAGCCCGCCACCGCCGCCTGATTTTGTCATTTGAACTTGGCATGCAGTTTGTATGATATGCGCCTTCTTGTTATATATATTCTGTGCTCTGGTATACATATTCTATGCCAGAAGCCATCGATTCAGTCTTATGGTCATTGATTTGCAAAAATCATAATTTCTTGGTGGTTGGTGGTAACCGTCTTTTTTCTTTTCGATTTTATTTTTTCACTTGTTTCATTGCTCATATATAAAATATTACTAAATTGTTTTATAAATTCATCAAAAATATAATTACTGTATACAATTTAGCTATTTGCTTCGATCTCCTTATAAACTTCGCGTTTGTATTCATCCAGGCCTCCCTCAATACCACGTACCGTACGATTGCCACAAACCCATAACTCTTTGCATACAACTTTGATAAGTCGTTCGTCATGCGAAACCAATATTACGCCACCCTGCATAAGAGCAAATAAAATATTGTTACATTTTATATTAAAAGACGAATCTTAGAATCAAGCGCGCACCTTGAAAGCATTTATGGCCCTACCCAGCGCGTCGATCGTTTCTATATCCAAATGGTTGGTCGGTTCGTCCAGTACCAAGAAGTTTGGCTCAGCTGCGTAGGAAATAGAAAGAACTATAGTAGGAATGAAGGCTTTGGAAATTTTAGACTTACCCATGCACATCTTTGCCAAAGCTACACGAGACTTCTGTCCACCAGATAAACTGGCAATGCTCTGCAATGCCAGTGTGCCAGAAATTCCAAAACTTCCCAACTGCCTGCGGTATTCCTCATCAGGGCGACCGGGAAACAGTTCGGCCAAGACACCCACGCACGTGACATTCATATTAAGATGATCCACGTGATGTTGGGCAAAGTACCCAATGCGTAAGCCACGATGGATCACAATGTTCCCATGTATCGTCGTCAGCTGACCAACGATAAGTTTGAGCAAAGTGGACTTTCCGGCGCCGTTTTCACCAACCTGAAAGCAACCAAGAATGATTAGCATGCAACGCCAATTTTCATGCATTTTTATACAAACTATGCAAATGCGAGAGTCGGATGTTGCGGAGAGATTAACATCCTTGAATACAGGAAAAGCATCGCCAGCATTGTAACGAAATTCGATTTCTGAAATCGCCAAGACCGGCGGATTAAGAGGCTCCACATCAGGAAATTTAAGAGTGACCACGGTCTCCTTTTCAACGGGCTTAAGTTCGGGTCTACAAATTTGTAAGAAGTATTAAGAATAAATTGCGACATTACAACTTTGGGCTACGTTACAGTTTCTCCAACATCTTGATTTTCGATTGTACTGAGGAAGCGCGATTTGCATTGTAACGAAACCGATCAATAAACTCCTGCACATGTGCACGATGTGCCATTTGTGCCTCATATTCGCGACGTTGTGCCTTGTGTTTTTCGGTCCTTGTCTTGTCGAATTGCTCATAGTTACCCTTGTAAGCCTCCAACAGTTGGGAATGCAAGTGAAGTATATCCGTCGGCACAGTGTCCAAAAAATTTCGGTCATGGGAAACTACCAAAACAGTCGTCGGCCATGTTTGCAAGTAGTTCTCCAGCCAAATGATCGCTTTAATGTCCAACATGTTCGTCGGTTCATCGAGTAGCAATAAATCGGGCTTGGAGAAAAGAGCGCGTGCCAACGCAAGACGCATTCGCCAGCCACCTGAGAATGACTTCGTTGGACGCTGCTGCATATCTGCATCGAAACCCAGGCCCTTCAATATCACAGACGCACGTGCCACTGCCTTATCGGATTCGATATTTTGAAGCTGCGCATATGTCTCACTAAGCTCAGCGCTCAGCTGCGCGTCCTGTACGCCACTGTTCAGTTGCACTAAGATTTCCTTTTCTCGAGTTAGTAGGCGTGTACGTTCCGTGTCACACTCCAGCACACTATCCACAGCTGTTGTGTCATCGCCTACTACCTCCTGTTCCACATGAAGTACCGTTATATGCGAGGGTATTTGCAGTTGACGCTCCGAAATCATGCGAAGTAATGTTGTCTTGCCCAGACCATTGCGACCAACGAGGCCGTAACGTCGTCCAAAGGAGAGCAAGAGATCGGCGTTCTGTAGCAAAACTCTGCAAGATTTCAAATTTTAGGCAGTATTTAAAAAAGAAAGTTTATTTATTAACTTATCGCCGAAGGCCAAGTCGAAATTCTCAATCTTAACATCCATTGAGCGATTAATGCCCTTTTGGTCCATTTTAGTGCTCTTCTTATTGGTAACCTGAGATGCTGTGGCAGTTTGTAGCTTAAGCGGCGCGGCAGCTTGTTTACCTGTGTCCTGGCGCTTTTCCTGTTTTTGCTGCAGCCTGGCTTCCGCTTTTTCTAGTTTCTTCGAATCAACTTTCTATGGATAATAAATGCATAGAGAATTTTATGTTTTATGTTAATTACTTAACGCACATTGATATTATCCTTGTTGACAACCCAAATACTTTGCATATCCTTGTCCATTCTAGCCATGTCTTTCGCCATCTCCTCGATATTTACTGGAGCATTAAGAACCTTACGTACATCATTCCTTGTGTTCTTCTTAATAATGTTGTAGAACTCTGTGCATAATTCCCTATAAAATCGATAAAAATGGCAAAAATGAATTTGCGCAATAGCGCCATATTATTTAAGTCACCCACCTTATGCTTCTCTCCGATTTTTCGCAACTAATGCTTTGCAATATGTCCCCAACTGCATCGAATATATCATCGCATGTCTCGAAGTCGTCGCTACCGATTAGCACGCCTCCAAAAAGAATAAGAAAACGATTTTTTTTGCGTATTGTTAATCAGCTGTTCTTGCCGCCACAGCATGCTCACCCTCAACATAATCCTTAAGTTCATTGTCCATGGCTGGAAATTCCCGTAGCAAGATATCCTTAAATTGACTCATCTTGCGTTCAACTATTTTTTGGCTTTTAATTATCACCAATCGACGATTATAAGCAATTACACGCAATTTCTTTCACTCGTCACTGTCGCAACCTCTCACACTACTGTAACCTGTCTCTATGCTGCGCCAAACCGTCACCTTCTTCTCGTGCAAAATACACGTACACACACGTTGCGTTTTTGCTCAATATAACAAACTACTTTATTATTTTTAATTGATTTATGTGCACGCTTTTCCTTATTACTTCATTAATTTACACGGATAATAAGTAT
Source organism: Stegana nigrithorax (assembly GCA_037044495.1). Taxonomy (NCBI): domain Eukaryota; kingdom Metazoa; phylum Arthropoda; class Insecta; order Diptera; family Drosophilidae; genus Stegana; species Stegana nigrithorax. The sequence goes on along the minus strand of JBAMBQ010000188.1, from coordinate 6,807 downwards.
ATTATTGGTGTTGCCCAATCGATAAAAAGCGCAAGCGCTGGACTCTGGAAAGCAGTGTTACTTTGTGCGTAACAGCTGTTTTCATGGTGTAAAAAATAGAAGGCATGGTACATGGTGTAATGATTAGAAGGTGACGCCAATTTGTGTCGCTGATCGGACCACTCTCATTAGAAGGCCGCCATTTTCTATGTGTGACGTCACATGAATTTAGGGTATTTTGTGTGAACTAAATTATGTTGATTGCTTTATTACTTGTTTAAATTTGCGATAAGTTTCTTGTTCTACTGCCTGAAAATTCCATAAACCAAAGAAAAGTTGCCGTTTTGTTTGTCAACTTATAGTTTTATTCAGGTCTTGGATATGCGGCTTTGGTTATTCGCCATTTCACGATTAAGTTTTTTTATAATGAAAAACATACGCGCCCTGAAGAAAAGTTTTTTTTACGTTGGGGTGGCATTGGATATCTTTTGCTGCATCAATGTGCATTTGTAAATAATTTTTTGCGATAAATATTTCATTGCCGTTGAATTGGCGAAAAATGTGCTCCATCGCTTGAATTTTTCCCATCATAGGCATTGACGGTTTCAAAAGACCGCCTTCGCTCAATTGATCGACCCAAGTGTAAGTTGCCTCATCAACACTTAGATCCTTTGTGTCGAAGCAATCTTTTAATCTGCGGTAATTGTGGTACTCCTAATAATAAGAATTATTCCGTTGCACATTAAACAGTATATTCAATTAATTTGCAAACTTACTAAGGTCTCGTTGAACTTTGCCAATTATATCTTCGATACGAAAATGATATTCGCATACTCGCCAATAATTACTTAGCGGATCGGTTTTGTTGCAAAATCTAAGCCATTGATATCGCAGTTTTTTTGCGTTTCATTTTATGTCATGTAGCTCAAAATATGATATCAATAATAAGTGAAGGTAGTGCCAAACTTTTACAGTTATGTGTCGCTCTCATTAGAGAGAGGATTTTATTGCAGGCGATGTCATCAGAAATTAAAAAGTCAGCAATCCAAACAATACACTAAATGCTGATGACGTCAACTGCAATAAAATTATCTATCTATTGAGAGTGTTCCGATTTCGAGAGAGAAAAAGGCCCAATTAGCGCCACCTTCTATTTACTACACCATGAGTGCAACCTTCTATTGGACCACTCTCATTCGAGAGAGGATATTATAGCCATATGACGTCATAAGTATTTAGTGCATTTTGCTCTTGGGTCTAATTTCTAAATTTTTATGTTTCACATTAACATACGTTAAAAATGTTAAGTTTAAAGTCTATACATTCTTGATCAGCATCGAAAGGCGAGTCGATCTAGCTATGTCCGTCTGTCCGTATGGACGCACGGATCTCGGATACGGTTAGACCTACAATCACCAAATTTGGCACAAAGACTCTTAATCCATAGGCATAACGAGTTTGTATTTTTTTCGGTTTTCAACCTATAACTTATAGCTGACATAGGAACGATCAGCCGAAAAACATCATTTACTGAGACAAACTTTTTTGTTTATTAAGAAATCGTTACCAAAGTTTGGATTTGATAATTTAAAGTAATATCTAATCATATATGTGAATATAATAAATATCGGGTTACTATAACATACAGCTGACATAGGAAAGATCGGCCAAAAATTGCTATTAAATAAATTTTTTTTTTTCTTTCGATACCTTTACATAATTAGTACAAATTATTAAAGCAACAAAATATCAATATATAGAGTTTTGAATTGGGTACAGGGTATTCTACAGTTGGGTGCGCCCGACTATAGCCACTGCCTTTCTAGTTTCAGTTGTGTTTTCTCTTCGAGCATGTCTCATTTTTCTCTTTGTTGTTTTTGACCAATTTTTCTGTTTTTTTTTTTTTATTTCTTCACAGAATTTTTAATACAATAGTACAATAGTTTGTATAAGTCTATCATTCATAGAGAAATGTGATGCTACTTAACGGTGCCTATTTAATGGCACTTCTTGATTATTTTTTATATTAATTGTATGTTATTTTTTTGTTCACGTTATTCTGTTACCTTTTGGTTCCTGCTTGATGTTTTTCTCTAGTTTGTAGATTTCCAGCCATGTTGTTGTGGCTATATCTCACGGGGGAGGGGGTGTTGTTGTTACAATTGTTTAACTGACGGAATACGCATGTTGGCAGTGTATTTGTAGTTGAGAGCGCGCTGTTTGTATACTCGGTGCGACGGTCTGTTGGCCAGTGATGGTGCGTGCACCTGTGGTGTATAGGTATAATAGGTCATTCAATAAGTCCGTACTAGATGTAAGAAAAATATGCCTCAGTTTCAGCGAAATTTCTTACCGGTGAACATTTTTTTGAGGTCTGCGAACAGCCAGTAGTCACTGGAAGCCAAATCTGTCAAAAACGGTGGATGTGGGAGCAATTCGATTGTTTTGATTGACTTGTGACACGTCAATAGTGAGAAAACGCGGCACCCATCTTGCACACAGCTTTTGCATCTCCAAATTTTCGGTAAATACACGATGTATAGCACTTTTTGAAATGCCTATAATTTCACCTAGCTCACGCACCTTCAGTCGGCAATCATCTAATACAATTTTGTGGATTTTCTTAACCGTTCCTGGTGTCATCGGTGTCTCTACGACCATGTTTGAAGTGAGCCAACCAACGTTATATTGTTTTTTTTTGACGGAACGGAGTCCTTATAATACTTTTCAAGCCATTTCTTTGCTTGAACGGTATTTTTCCCCCATCAATCAAGCAATTAAAGCACGAAATTGTTTTTGATTTATTGTTTTAAAAATTACCAAATTAGTGCCACTCTTAGCACAATAACTCACAAACTTATGTGTAGAATTAAATGAAATTTTAACAGCTTTCTTTTGAAGGTTAGTAGTAAATAAAAATCATTCAACACATCATCGTCATCCTATGGACTTTTTGATTTATACTCGTATCAAGCTTTATTTTGTGCCGATCTTCACTTTTGAGCACAACATTTGTTTGACAATCTTGGCCTTTTTCTTATCATATCTCATCATATCTTTATCATAGTTTGTATTTCTGAACATATTTTCTTTGGCTTGAGTTCTTAAATAATCAACATCAACTTTTTCCGCATCGATTATGGAAATTAAACTTAGAGGTCTCGCCTCTTTGGCTATTGGTAATTCTAATGGACTAACTTTTGTCATTCTATTTCTCGTGCAATTTATCACCAACTGGACTTCACTCAATGCGTCTTGCCAGGAACGCTTTCTCGTTTCTACCGCTGTCAACATATTTCTCATAATGCCCATTAAGCGCTCTACCTTTCCATTTGCGCGACTAGTGCCCGTTGCTATCAAATGTAACTTAATATTTTGTAACTAACGAAATTCCCTAAAACTGGCGCTAGCAAAGCTCCTACCCTGATCAGCAATGATACGCGTAGGTACACCAAATAGGGATATTGCTGATTTTACTGCCTTAATACAACTTTCCGTGTCCAAATTTAATGTGTGATATAAGTAAACAAACTTATTAAACGCATCCACCTGCACTATCACATAACCTTTGAAATAATTTTTACCACTCAATTTACCACTGATGTTTACGTGTATTGTATGTCACGGTATTTCTACTTTTGATATCGAATGCATATCTGCCTCAACTTTGCCTGAGAAGGATTTCGAGACCTTACACTATATACAATTTTCGACAAATCTACGTACACACTTGGACATGCTTTCGAACCAATAGCAACTATAGACTTTATCTAAAGTTTTATCCCAACCTAAATGCATCATGGCTTCGTGTACATGATTTATCACGGACCATTTATATGCTCTTGGTACCACCGGTAAACAACGCGTCCTACCAATTCTTTGAATTTTTCGATGGAGTATGCCAGATCTCATTTCATACATTTTTGTCAAATCTTCATTAAGCTCGTTGCTGCTCGGAAATGAGCCAATTGTCAGTCAACTCAGCCATATCTACACGTTTTTCAGAAATATTATTGACAAGCTTTGAACTAGATGGAATTGGATTTCGTGAAAGAAAGTCTGCAAGCAACATGCGTTGCCCCTTCCTATATTCCAGTGTGAAATCGAACAACTGCAAATATGCCCACCATCTATACACTCGAGGTGTCAAATCGATTTTGGTACGACTACAAATTTCTTTCCATTTAGATAATGACGGAAATGTTTGACTGTATTATATGTATTTTTGTGCATTTGCTATAATATTCAACTACTCTTATTTTGCTTTCTACCTTCTGCATGAGTAAGGCACCATAACCATGTGAACTGTGGATCAAAGATGATTAACACAGGTTCATTAGACAATATTTCGATAAGTTTTTTACGTATGCACGCTTGCTTTGGATTCCAATCAAATTTACCGTTCTTAGAGGTAAGACGAAACAGTGCTTTAATTTGTTCTGAAAATTTTGGCACAAATTTCCCAAAATATGATGCCAAGCCTATAAATTGTCTCAGTTGTGTAACTGATTGTGGTACGGTTGAACATACCAACGCGTGTTTCTTACGAGGATTTGATCTACTTTCACCTCATGGAACTTGATAACCCAAAAATTCCACTTTAGATTTAAGGAACGTGCACAGTTTATATTAAAAGAGAATCCAGCTTGGATCAGAACTTCCAACATCACCTTCAGTCGATCGAATTCCTCTTCTTTCGAGCCTGCCACAATAAAAATATCATCAATGTAGACAATGGCATAAGAGTATACCGATTCACCCAATGCTCGTGGTTTAGCCCGCTGAAAAGCCGATGTGGATTTTCTTTAGCCTAAAAGGCATCGATTAAAACTGGAACCGACCTTCAGCTGATATAAATGCCGTGTATTCATTCGAATCAACTCGCATAGGCACCTGACAGAAACCACTTGCAATATTTAAACTTAAAAAACATCTGCCAGCACGTAATCTGTCAACCTGATCTGATATCAATGGTAGCGGAAATCCGTCCGCTAAAGTATTTGCATTTACTACTAGTCTACTTTCATTACATTGTAAATTACATTAACAGCTTTTGCGTTGAAATTTTCATGGCAAATTAATTAATGTAATTATTTTATTTTGGTAGATTTGAAAATATGTACAATAGCTTTTATTTTACTCAGTCTTATTAATTAATTTGAACAACATTAACGTAATGATCACCCTACTGTAATGTTATTTTCTATTGTAATTTGCTACTGCAATTTGCTATTGTAATTTGCTATTGTAATTTGCTTTTGTTCTTAGCCTCTTATTTTCTTTCTTCGCTTTGTAATTTCCATTTAATCTTATTAAAGTCAGTCTTTTCTGTATCAGCATCAGAATATAACGTGTTCCGCTTTTTCCGTCGTCACGTTTCGAATATACATGTGCTATTTCGAAATGTAACTGGGCGCTATATTAATTATTATTAATTAATATGCTGCTCGGAGATTGGGCTCATCGCTGCCTTTAAAACGGCTAGAGTACAAACTACTACTTGAACAACATCCATAAATACATGAAATATTATTTCGAGAGTAAATTGACATATTTGAACAGTGTGTTGAGTTTATAAATTACTATATACAGCATTTTCACCAACGCCTTTCAACACAATTATGTTGAAAATTCTTTTTCCGGCTAATTCATTGGCCATATTCTCCCCAATTAAAGATAATTTTGAGCCCGATTGGAAGATAAATGGAATTAGCTCACCAAATTGGAACAATACTCCTGTTCCATCGGCGATGGTTTATACTTCTTACGGTCAGGTCTAATTGAATAGTCTGAAGTCAATTGCGCATCATTGCGCTTAGTAATGATATGCGCTGTAGCCTCGTGTCTATCTAAGATGTATGCGCCAACGAAACTGCTATTTCTTCTAGGTTCATTTGTTTCCACTTCATCACTAATGTCGTCACCTATCGGCTTGCGTATACTGATAGTCTCTCGTTTGCTTTTGGTTGTCCATTGATGATGTTTAAGAAAATGGCGGCCGAAGTCTTTATATCTTCATATCGTTGTAGAAATAATTCTTTCAACTCCGTCCATATCATTCCTGCGTAGCAAATTTGTGTCAACTGCAGCTGCATCCACATCTGAGACATCGGTGTCGAACTTTGGCAGTTCTATCACTTTTTCAATACCTTGTGCTGTATTTGTTGGCGTTTGCATCACCTAGTCTCCTCCTACCGCTCAATCTCACTTTTGCCAATCCTATCTAAAATCCTTGAAAGAATTATCTTAAATAGAGTGCAACCATAGTTGAAAAGGCGCTAGAAGAAAACAAGGTTTTTATTGCCGCAGGCTTGATTTTCAAAATATTAAGAAGCTACCCTCACCAACTCAGCCTTCTCGATACTTTCGGGTGCGATATGGCACCACATTTTCGCCACTACAGCCGATTAGGGCTGGAGTATCACAAGGAAGCGTACTTGGCCCGATACTATACTTAATCTTCATCAGTGATATCCCCTGCCTAGTGATAGCACCGTTGCAATCTTTGCTGAAGCCTTATTATCAGTCGGAAAAGACGAAAAAGAAGCAGCCGAAAAAACTCAAAGTGCAATAAATACCACACTTAATTGGACCAAAAAAATGGAAGATAAATTTAAATGAGATAAATAAAAAATAAAAAGGTACAATATTATCCCTTGACCATCGACAATACCTGCATTCCCCACTATGACCACGCAAAATACTTAGGTATGAATCTGACGCAAAACTTAGACAGACTTAGAAGCAGCATATCAAGATGATATATGATGAACTTGACATCCGATACAGACAACTACACTAGTTTTTTGGCAGGAGATGTGCCTTATT
>JBAMBQ010000177.1:0-14837 GCA_037044495.1 Stegana nigrithorax | reverse complement strand
ATAGTAATGTGTTATATGTCAAGCGTTTTTTTTATTGAGTATTCGAAAAAGTTCGGTTACAAATTGTCGGTAGATGATTTTAAAATGTAATATCCCTGGTAATATTAATTGCATCTGGCAATAATATAGCTTATTTGAAAGGTGACATTTGAAGCTTTATTTTGTTAGAAGACATTATCAGATTATTTTGTGAAAAGCTATCTACGATTTAAAATGATTGGAAATTCGTAAAATTATCGTCTTATTTTGCATTTCTATTTTAGAAAATGTAAAAATACTTCGTAGGCTGCTGCAAAGATTTAAGAAGTTTAGGAAGACTATGCTTTAACTATAAAAAGAGCAGCGAAGTGGTTTCTTCGTTTTCGATAATTATACCCTGTATCAAAAAATGGTAAAGGGTTTAGTTAAAGTTGTGCAAATGAATGTAACGTTCAGAAGGAGGCGTGGCAGACCCCATAAAGTATATATATTCTTGATCACCATCGAAAGGCGAGTCGATCTAGCCATGTCCGTCTGTCTTCCTGTCCGTATGAACGCACGAATCTCGGAAACGGTAAGACCTACAACCAAAAAATTTTGCACGAAGACTCTGCTAATCCATAGGCATAACGGGGTTTTTTTTTTTTGATATTCGACCTATTACTTATAGCTGCCATAAGAACGATCGGGTGAAAAGCCACATTTAGTAATAAAAACCTTTTTGTTTTTCAAGATATCTTCAGCAAATTTTGTATTTAACAGTTCTAGCTAATGTCCAATTACATATCTCAATATTATATATATCGGTTTACTATATCATATAGCTGTCATAGGAACGAGCAGCCGAAAAACAACCTTTACTGAGAAAAACTTTTTTGTTTATTAAGATATCATTACCAAATTTTGGATTTGATGATTTTAAGTAATATTCAATCATATTCCCGAATATTATAAATATAGGTTTACTTTAGCATATAACTGAAATAAGAACAATCGACCGAAAAATGGCTTTAACTAAAATAAAAAAAAAGAGTTCTTGGAAATGGTTAAACCACCAAATTTAGCACAGTCTCTCCTATTTCCTAATCTGTAGTCATAATTGTATTGGTGATATTGGAATTTATGTACTGCGACCTAGCTTGATCGTTTGTACTTCCCGTTGACTCTAGTAACTAGAGAACCTTCATAAGTCCTTATACCTAGAAGTTTAAGTGGCAGGAGAAGCCCGACCGTCTTCTGGTATTGGCGCTTTCGCCAATGTGTCGCGGAAGCGGCATATATCGGTATCAGAAAAACCGAAGTTGAACATGTGCTTCCGTAGTCTGCAATGGCCAGAAAGGAAGCCTGTGAAAATTCTTAGTTTGATTCTATTTAAGGGTATTATGGTCTAAAATCTTGACACCTGATTGGGTTACCCAGAGTTCGCTCCTGAGTTTTACTTCAAAATTTAGGAGATATACTGATAATCTTGCCGAGGGCCTCTTAGTTATGGAACCATCAGTGCACCATTTTATTGCATACGGTTTGATGCTGTATGCTCCGCGTTCCGTTATCCAACTTCTTTTAGTGTTACTATCAATATCATAATTTCTCGAAAAGTGTACGGTGGCGCTAGTTACATATCTGGGGAGAGGAAATAGGAGCAGGTCTTCGCTGATCCTATTTCGATCGGCTAAATTGAGCGTATCTCCTATGCAGAGACGTAGCAATAATGCCTTAATTAGATTGAAGATGATATGAAGTGGAGTTAGATCTAGAATAATCTCCATTGCCGCAGTTGGGCATGTTCTCATAGCACCTGTAATACCTACGAATGCAAAGTGCTGGCAAGAATTCAGTATATTTTGGGCAGAAACCAGGTTAGCTCTTTCTACCCATGATATAGCACCATAAGTGAGTATTGGATTGGCAACCATGTTGTACAGCCAGCGGAGTATCAAGGGACTGCATCCCCAGCTACGCCTCGCAAAATTCCTATAGACCATAATCGCGTTTGTACATTTCCGAATTGCTTCGTCCATGTGTTTTTACTAGTTTAGTTTCTGGTCAAAGATTACTCCGAGGTACCTGACCTCACTAGAGAAGGGGATGGTGGAGCTTCCTAGGCGAATTTCACTTAGGTGGCCCAGCAGTCTCTTCTTGGTAAATGGTGGTTTTTGCAGGGTTGATGTCCTGCTGTATTACACCATCTCTTGATGATATTAAGTCCCTGAGTTATGTTATCAAAGAGAGTTTCCTCAAAGGGGCCAGAGGCTATCAAACTAGTGGTTCTAAAGGACTTTGGGTGGGTAATATCCTTCTTCCCCTGTTTGGGGATGAAGACTACCTTAGCCATTTTCTATGAAGCGGGAATATAGCCTAATGCTAAGCCGCTATTGAGGATGTGTTTCACATGGGTATGTATAATCGGCAGTCCTTCTTACAGAAGGGCTGGAAAGATGCCGTCCTTTCCAAATGATTTGCATGGTTGGAAAGTGTTGATTGCTCATTTCAAACTTTCACTCGTAATCAAATACCTTGGTGTCTTCCATGATTTCCATTTGTCCAGAATTTTTCGCTATGCTAAAGAGTCTTCTGATCTATTTTCTCAGGTTCTTCAATGAGTTTTTTCACCAGGGTGCGTCTTGCTCTCTCCTAACTCTACTTATTGGACAATTTTCCTCATAGGCCTATAAGAGGCTTTATCTGACTGCATGATATCAGTAAGCGTTTCCTTGTATTTTACCCAATTCTACGTTTCTACAAAGGCTGGTGGCTTTGCCTGAATATCCGATATTGAATAGAATTATTCTATGGTCGGACATTGAGTATTCGCTAGATACTCTCCAATTGGTGCTGCCCCAGATTCGAGATTTCTGATGTGGGTACTGGCGCATCGCCTGGAAAATATCCCGACGCAATGACCACTTTAGTCGCATTGTTAATTTCGTATGCAGTGAGCAGTAAGGGTGTACAGTCCTTACTGAGAAATTCTTGCGAATTACTATAAGAATACGAGTTCTAGGGATACTCTCTCGAGTGTCCCATTCTACTTGGGAATTCTTACCATACAGGCTTTTTATGTTTCCCTTTTGGCACCAAGGTTCCTGTATAAACGATAGCCCCAAATTTTGCGATGCAAACATCCTACTCAGCACAGCCGAGGCTGCTTTCGCATGGTGGATGTTTGAATGGGCTTATTTGATGCCACTCATCTACTGTTTTTACAGCAACGGCTCGAAGTCCCTGAAATCGGAGTCAGAGCAGAAATCGTCTATGTTGATGAGGGTGCGATCTTCCTCATTTTCTTCCCGTATATTACCCAGCTCATCTTCGCATGATGGCTCTCGAATATCTACGGTGGTCTCGAATACTGTCGTTGTGTCCATGGGCGCGGTCGAGACTTCATAGGATGGCTCTGGGTTGGCAGTGAGAACAGATTCCGCACTCCTGTCGATGCTCACGGTTTGGGACCTGATTGCATGACTTGGCGCACGACCTGCATCTCTCACTACAACTGAGTTATCTGTAGTGCTGGATTGTTTTCCGGCCTTGTCGAGTATCTTCAGACAGTTTACAATTACAGTACAGAAACGGTGCCGTAATTTGTGGTCCATCCTCACTACGGTGCTCTTCGATTCCTCATCAATCCAAACTGTGATAAGGGTACCATGGCCTTCCGCCTTGAACTGAAAAACTTTCCACGAAGGCACGTTTATGCCGGCGTTTTGGCTGTTCAGAACAGATAGCAAGAACTCCTTATTTCTGCTTCTTGGCAGTCGATGAGAGGCGTTCCTCATCGAGGTGGTTTCGCTCAAACTGGTCGGTAAGTTGGGTCGCGTATATAAAATGTAGTCATAATCAATTTATTTTACTTTTTCTATATTCAACCTATAACAAAAACCACATTTACAAACAAAAACTCTTTTTTCTTAAAAATTTAGTTACCAAGTTTCGAATTTAATAATTTTAGGAAATATCCAATCATTTACCTGAAAATGATAAATATCATTTTACTATAACATAATGCGAAAAATTAATTTTACTAAGAAAAGCATTTGTTTTCTTGAAATATCGTTAAATAATGAATACAAACTATTGAAACAAAAGAAAAACATTGAATTTTGGATTGAGTACAGGGTATTCTATAGTCGGGTGTGCCCGACTAATGACCTTCTTTTTTAGTTCTTATACTCTATTCTTTAAACCAAGTCAAGAACATTTTACAATACTAAATCAAATTGGGCCTGGTTCTTTTTGTTTCAGTTGTTTGTTTGTTTGCTACTGTGTCTTACTCACGCAAAGAGGGAAATCTTCGGATTTTTGATACGTTGTATATTTCGACATTTCATATTAGGACGTTTCACTAGACCGTCTTTTAGGTAAAGATCGCAAGCGTCTTTTAGTTTCCAGCGCATTTGCAGACTAGTTTTCGGGTGCAGTAATTTTTTGCATAGTCACATTTTTAACAATTGCTGCATTGAGCTATTATTATTATATAGTGTGGTGATGATAATCTTGTATACATTTTTATTGTTCTCATTTTGGCTTAGCTCAATTAACCATAATGGCAGAGTTTTGTTTGTGTTTTTGCTTGATATTGATATGTTCACGCCCTAGTTCTTTTAGTACAATTTAAATATCTTCTGGGTCCATGAAAAGGATTCAAGTCTATTGCTTTGTATGTGTAGAACTATGCAACTTTATCTCACGAGCATTTCAATTATCGCACTGTTGTGTTTCGATTCAATTATTTAGATACGAACTTCATGTTGTAAATTTTTCAAAATGTAGTTGTGTCCAACGGTTTTCCTCGAGTTCTAGAGCCAAAAGTTTGCCCGACCGCATGAGTAATATGGTGACAAAACCATTTTGGATAACATTTCTTCAAAGTAAAAATCAAACATTTTCGGCGTGATTACTTTGGTAAGTTACTTGACGCCAATTGGGTCATACATGTTGCCAAAATGAAAAATGTAATTTAATTTGTTAAAGATTGTTGTTGATGTTATAATCAACAAATGGAACATGTAACTCGTTATACGGCTTGATTAAAATTTAAAGTTGCTGAATTAATGTTAAAATTTTAATAATTTAACGAAATCAGTACTTTATCAAGTTAGAAACTGGGAAGGATCGACGAAGGCTCATACATTTCTCGCGATCGATAAACAACGCATTAACCTTATTGCGTAGGTCAATTTCAAGACCACAACGTGTCTTAAGTAACTCCTGGTGTGTAGCCTCGGCTTCGAGTAGCTTGTAATGCAATACTCCGACAGTATCTTGTATATCTTTTACTTCCTCTACAAGACGGTTGTGAGCATGATCCCTACGATGGAAACGTAGTTTTCAATATATCTTTTGTTATCTAAAAATGAAAATAACCAAAAACACGAACTCACTTGCACAGTTCAATACCCTCGCGATGTGTCCGAGCCTCGAGACGTGTCTGTGCCACCTTAAGCGGAGTGGCTTTGTCTTGAATGCCCTTTTGAATTAGAAAAATGTGTTTTTCCATGTCAAACAGTTCCTGTTGTACCTTTTGCAAATGCAATTGAATCTTATTCTTGGCCTCCGCCATTTCCTTAGCACGCTGATCGAAAGCATTATTGGTGTTGCTCCAAAAATCCCATAATGTCGAAGCTACCGAGTTAACTACATTCTCCGAATCACTGCGCAATTGTGACAGCTTGGCGCGCTCAGCCTGCGAGCTATAAAATTGTATGACTTAATAATAAGTGAATACCATGTGTGAGGGAGAAGAAACTAACCGCCGCACATGTTCACTACTCGCCTCGGCCCAAGACTCTTGTGTGCTTATGGATGGATCGTACTTCTCAATGCCACCGTAGAAAGTAATACCACGACTGTAGTTGTTCAGCTGATGGCACATTGAGTCAACACCGAGCGAAGACTCCTTGTGAGCTACATCATCCTCTAGCAAATGCTGGGCGCCACGACAATCGAGCGATTGTTTGGCTATCTAGGAGACAAGAAAGTTCAGTAGCTTAAGGGAAATTGGAGAAACCGGAAATGATCTATGTACGAACTTTTTCATGCAAACCACCTAGGCGTTCACGTGAGTTTCGCAAATTGTTTATCTCCAGCAGTAATGCTTTTTCAACAATATCATGCACCAACTCGGAGCCTTGGCGCGACTCGCGATGAAAGAGGCACTCCTGCGCAATATGCAAGGGTATCTCCAGATCTAGCAGAGCCTTGCCACATTTTCGTTGCAGGTCATTGATACCTGACATCTCGGCAACGAGTTTCTCCAACTCTGCATTTAGTTCGTTACGCCAGAAAGTCAAGTCTGTAATGCGTTCGCCCAGACGACGACCAGCATCACGTTGACCCTTATTCGCCTGTTCATCTGTTTCGCGTAATAGGCGCATTGCATCCATACGAAATGACTCGGCGCGGTTTCTAGCAAAAGAAAACTCTGCTGAAAACTCCAATCAAATTGGAAAATTAGCTAAAATAGCTCATACCTATTCATGTTAGCTTCAGCATATTTTGTCAAATTATTGTTGACCCATTCGTTGTTTGTGTACCGTGAATATAACGCCGCACGTGCCGCATGCTGCGGATTGCGATCGAAACCAGTCACCAGATTTGGGAAGATCATAGCATCTGTTTGCATGCTGGCCGGCACAAAGCACTGCTTGGTCAACATATTAGTAACCGGCTGTTCTGGCAGATGTTTCACCTCGATCATTTCATAAGCAAGCGTTGGACGCCAAGGATGCTTATTTGTGGTCTGTATTTCATATTATTACTGCAGACAATCAACTGCACTATATGGGCCAACTGCTTTTAACTCACCTGATAGGCCATGCCCACTCGTGGTGCCACGTCAGGCCCAGCGACGGGTTCCATGCATGGGGGTGCACCAGCCTGGCTCCATGGCTGCAATTGGGAATACAAAACTGTTTCTTTAGGTATCGGATTTGTGTTAGCCGCACTCATTTCGTCAACTTAAATTTTTTACTAAATAATTTTACTATCTGCAGTCTCTCGTGTGCAAGGTAATATTAATACTGCTTTTAAAACAATTTTTTATGTTAAAACAATAAATGTTTGAATGATTTTTCCAAGAGAACACAATAAGAAAATTTTTAGAATAAGATTTAAAAAACTTATCGCAGCTGACTTGGGGTTGAAATCTGAATATTTATAGAAAATATAGCTTCAGTCATAACATACACATAGACCCACAATTTCGCTCTATGGAACTCGCAAGCGACAAAAATATAGTCTACTCCCTCGACAACCAATCCAAATCTTACAAAAAGCACTTTTAAGATGGTCGTCTAGCTCAAAAATATGCATTCACTGGACCATAAAAAAACTAGAAAGGCAGGGCTATAGTTGGGGGTAACCGACTATAGAAAACCCTGTACCCAATCCAAAACTGAATATATTTTTTTATTGCTTTAAGATTTTGTACTCATTAAGGATTTTTCAAGAAAAAAAATTTTTTTTTTTAGTAAAAACCATTTTTTGTCCGATCGTTCCTATGACAGCTATATGTTATAGGTCGAATATCGAAAAAAAAAAATTCGTTATGTCTATGGATTGGGCGAGTCTTCGTGCCAAATTTGGTGGTTATAGGTCTTACTGTTTCCGAGATCCGTTTGTTCATACAGACAGACAGACGGACATGGCTAGATCGACTCGCCTTTCGATGCTGATCAACAATATATATACTTTGTGGAGTCTGCCACGCCTCCTTCTGCCCGTTACATACATTTCCACAACTTTAATATTCCCTTTACCAATTTTTGGTATAGGATATAAAAACAACCAAAATACTCATACCCTAAATAGTCAAAGAGCGCATTCAGGACTGTACCCACGAGTATTTATTTACAAGCGTCCTTTTCTCTCTTACTTTTACTTGTTTATTTACTTGCAAGTGGATTAGGCCATTTTTGAGTTTCAACAGCTGCTTAGTTGTTTTTGGATTTCTGCTTAGAAGCCACTTGTGACAAGAAATACATGCATTGCTTATTATTTCTTAAAGTTAATAAAGCTTTTCAGTTTCGTGATTTTTTATTGACAGTTAAGCAACACTTAACACAGCGACTTAACAGCCCACAACAACAGCACAACAGCTACACAACAGCTTCCCCGAGTCTCACTCTATGGTTGCTGTTCGCAACAACGAGATTTAACAGCGTCACGGCAATTTTTGTATATATTCTGATAAAAACTTTGATTTTAAAAATGTTTTTTTGCCATTCAATGCTGTTTTCGTTATGGACAATCATTTTCGTTGTTTGCTGAACAAAAAGCCGAAGAATATTCTTTTCTGATCGCACTTATGTTGTTGTTGCTATTTCTCTAACTTCGTTGGTCTTGAATCCTTTCGTTTGCTTTTGCTTTTAATGTACGTGTATTTTTGTGCAATATGTAATGTAAACATGCGTTAAAAGAAAATGGTGTATATCAGTCTATTTGAATTATTTAGAATCCTTTTTTTTTTTGGCAATGAGCGCTTTAGCAGGAAAAATTTTTGTATAAAAATGTTAACAAATTACTGCCGTACACCTTTGCTGTCCGTTATTACATTAAATTTTTGACATTACTATGTGTTATGTTACTGCTTGTTAACTTTGTCGCAAAAATATTTCGCTATGTATGAATATTGAGACCTCTTCCATAATGACATCAAGAACATCTCTCAGCAATTCAACATATTCAAATTGCCGAAACAATGCCGAAAGTTTTTGAACTCAGACTTGTTTAGCCTCGGATTACCGTCGTTTTTACCTGGTCAGCAGCGATACTGACTCTTAAATGAAAAAATATATGTGCACTACTTTCAACAAATTAATTAGTATCGAAGTGCATAAATAAAAATAAATCTAAACTTTGTTTAAAATGAAATTGAACTAAAGAATCAGTTAATGAAGATAGCGTTTTAAGTTATATCTAAGAAATTGCCTGTATAATAATTTCAATGACAATCTCAGGGACTAGAGAGCAGTTCAATTATTTTAATAGGAAACTTCAATGGAAGAAATTTCCAATAAGTAGTTCACAGTTAATAGAAAAAAATTATTTCAAGTAACAGTGTGTTCATTGTATTCATAGAAATATTAATTTCAAACATCAATAGATGGTGCAAGGAGAATAAGCAGCTTTAAAAAAGTACTGTTAATTTTTAAAAGCACCTGTAAAAGAATTAACAATTCTTAAAATAATTGATTTACAGAACAATAGGAATTGTATTTATATGATTTAACGACGAGTGAATGTCAAATTGTTTATATCTTTCTTAAATATAATGAAAGATTTGAAATATCTCCAATATTAATTTCATCTTTAAGTGTTATAAGTTGTATTTTGGATCTAATGTTTTGTTTAGCGTTCATTAAAACTGAAAAAAAAACTAAATAGGAAGGCAGCTATACAATAACTGGTAATATTCCACGCTGCCTGTTATAAAGCAGCTATTGCCGATCTTTCATTTGACCACTCACCAGTGTTGTTTAACTTACTGAATAGTCTCCAGCCGATTATAACTTCACACAAACTTACATCGTTAAAAACGAAATGGTGTAAATACAGGAAATATATAAGTTCACATTTATCACTCCTACCGACTGCACGCTCCGAAGAAGGTATTGATGCCGCAACTGACAGCTTCAACTCCCTACTGGCTTCTGCTGCAAAAATTTCTACCCCTTCTGATGAATCTAAAGAAACACAGAACCGCTTCAAACACTGAAATCAACCGGCTCCTTATAAAAAAAAAGACGCCTTCGACGAGGGTTCCATATCACAAGATCACCTGTTTCTAACAACCTACAATTATAAAAGCTTTTTACCTTAACCTAAACCAGTGTGTGGTGGCACAGGACTTGCTCCGACAGTCAGCGCGTGAGCGATCAGTAGATGGCTACGATAATGAGCTGTATCTTGTATTAATCGTGCTTAGTTTGCGTTCCGCTGTTTTCAATTATTTCTTACGTATTACCTTGTGTTTGTTCTCTAAATTGTGCGGTGACAATTGTTTTTTTCTAATAATGTCTCTCTTGTGAAGTTATTTTATTTAAATCTTTATTTCATCGTAATAATTATGTGGTTTTGGTGCATTGCATTGTTTTGTTTTTGTAAACAATTCAATATTTTCAATGTTTCAATACTTTCAATCAAATTTTCACTTTCTTTTCTTTAAGTTCCTTTTTTTTTGTTGTTGTTGATTTAATTGCAAACTTGTTGACTTTTGATTGCCATGTAATTCTTCTGTTAACTTTAAATATTTTTAATTTTTCTTTTAAATTATTTATTTAAATTTTAATCGACTGTCGATGTCGGTTTACTATGCATGTGGTCCGGGTTCAATTCCCAACACAAATAACAGATTTAAACAAAAAAGAAAAAAACTCTTCATACAGTCGTCGTCCTCTCACACTCTGCTGGCAACAGAAGTGAGAGTAAACAAATTGTGCCGTTCAGATTCGGCGATAAGCAGAGGATCCCAGTCAATTGTGCAGAAAATTATCGCACACAACACAAGTGACTGCGAGAGCATTATTTAAATTTCAATTACCGATTGTTGTTGCGAAAAGTGTAAGAAAGCACCCTAATTTGCCACCGATTCGGTATCATGTTGGATTTGCGCCAACCATGCACATGTCGTTTGTGCCAACCTTAAGAGTAGAATCGTTGACAACATTGCCGAAGATAATAATTTAAGCTGATAATTTCCCGACTGTCGGCCTTCAAAAATTAATTTTTTCAAATCCGTAATGAAACTTTTTTCGCTGTGTACTGTACTAGTCGTGCTTAGTTTGCGTTCCGCTGTTTTTATTTAGTTACTAGATAATAACTTGTGTTTTTCTTACTAAATTGTGCGTTATCGCTTATGGGCAAACTTAAATCAATTAATAATAGGATTAGAAATAGATGGACATTTAGAAACCATGTAATGACTCACATCACATTCCGTAGTGTCAATGGCAAACCGGGAGACAAAGATAGATTTAGTAACTGCAACGACAACTAAAGGGTCTAGGGACCGAGAAAATAATCAATACTTCTGCTCGATATGACTTCTCTTTTCGAACTATTTTATTCCATTTTAACTTATTCTAAGTAAAGTACGGCTTAACATAACAATGCGACTTAACATATGTAATATTTAACAGAATAACATAACATAATATGAGAACATAACAATACAATACTACAGTACCCTACAACTCGGCCATCCTGACTAAAAGGATCCTTGTGTTGCTTCTTATACTATACCTAAGGTTTTTTATGTTATACTTTCTATTTCGGCTTTCTTGTCTGACTGTTTCGGTCTAACACGTACTTGGCCGTTAACCCACGGTTTCATGTTCTCTGTGGACCAAATACCATTATAGGGTATCCGAGTTTGTTGAAGCCTCTCAAAATCTTCTAATAAGTACCGATCATTCTGCGAAACTTTCGCAATGCGATACGGTTCCTTAAATTTTGTAATTAATTTCTTGCCACGCCTGCTTGTGTGTTGGAATTTTTTATCACTACATAATCACCTAACCTATATTTTTTTTTGGATTTTTCGTTCTTTTATTAAAATGCCTTTTATTATACTCTTTTTCTCTTATATGGATTTTTGTGCTAATCTTCTAACTTTTTCTATATCACTGTAATTTTTTTGTACATCCTCCATTATTTTCTCTCTTAACGCGTCTATTATCTTTCCTTTTTGATTTACCCCAAACATCATCACGCTAGGATGTTCATCTACAACCCTGTGTCTCGTGTTATTCATAACAAACTCTATCGTTTCGAAAACTTTTTCACAACAATCGCTCTTGCCAAGGTCTATCATTTTTGCGATCATGGGTCCTAAAGTTCTGTTCACGCTTTCTACCTGTCCATTTTCGTCTAAGAACTTTGTAAACTTACTTGACCTGAGAAAACTGCCCCTATCTGAAACAACATATTTTGGTCTACTATACGACCCGAAATAGTCTTTAAGTGCAGCCATCGCTTCTGTTGCTGTCGTTTTAGTTGGGTACAGTCTTATAAATTTCGTAAAAGCATCAACGATAAGCAATATGTGTTTTTTGTGACAGCTTTTGTCTTTGAACGGTCCGTAATGGTCGATGTGAACCATCTCGAACGGAGCTATTCCTTTCGAAATGCTATCCAGAAATCATTACTGTTTGCCGCTTTTTGGCGAAAGTGCTATACATTTTAAAAAGTTATTAACATGTTTTCGCACCTTTTCTCTTACGTTTGGAAACCAATTACTTTTAGATACGAGGTCAGCTACTTTATCTACTCCAACATGTCCCATTTCATGATATTTGTACAACAAATGGCTTTCCATTTAACAACAACGTATCGTGGTCTTTTTTGCTTAAGACCACCACCTTCCTCATCTCATACAGCTTATGTTGTGAATTTTGGATAGTTTTTTTTTTAATTGGCGAATTCGTTTATCTCTTTTCTGACAAATTATTAAATTGTCTCCACAATATTGCTGATTTTTCTGCTAAGGGCATCCACGTGTTGCATGCATTTTCCAGAACGATGCTCAACTAAATAATCATAATCTTTTGATTCTAATTCCTATCTAGCAATTCAAGGATTCTATTCTTTTTTGCTCAACGTCATCGACAACGATTTACAGGCAGTTATTATTTTGAACTTTTTACCTTGCATACCCTAAATCTTTTGAGTACATAAACTATAGCCAAAGTTTCTAGCTCGTAACTGTGGTATTTCCATTCGGCCTCAGTGGTCCTGTTCGAGAAATAGAATATTGGGTGCCATTTACTATTTTCTATCTTTTGCATTAAAACAGCTCCGAACCCTAGGCTACTAGCATCACAATGCAATTCTGTCTCGTTTCTTGGATCATACAGAGCCAATAAACGCACTTACATCAATTTTTCTTTCAGCATTTCATTTTCGAGCTCATGAAACGCGAATTTTTTTCTTCTTTTTTGTTAGATCGTAAAGTGAGTTTGCTATGATTGAGAAATCTTTAATAAAACATCGGAATTATAAGCACAGCCCAGGAAGCTTTGCACCGACCTAGCTTTGTTCGGAACCGGAAAATCTCTGATCGCATATAACCCTTTTTCATCTGCCGTTATGCCTCCTCCATTTATTGTATACCTCAAGTAATGTACACTTTCTTGCTAAAATTCATATTTGTCTAACCTCAACTCTAATTCATTTGCTACCAATCTATTTAATACTTGTAGCTAGTTTTTTAGCTATCATTATACATATCATCTAAGTAAATTATTATCTTTTCTTCTTTTACCATATCCGCAAACACTTTACAAACACTAAACTTTTGAAAAACAGATGGCGCATTTTTCAGTCCGAACGTCATCCTCTAAAATTCGTACCGTTCCATATGGGTCACGAACGACGTGTATTTTACTGACTCTTCATTCACATAAACATGAAAAAACCCATTTTTTAAGTCTAGTTTTGTAAACAATTTTTTCCAAAAAATCATTAATTAGCGGAATTGGGTAATTTTGCTTCAGTATTATCATATTAAGGCTTCTGTAATCTACACACATTCGCGATTCACCTGTTTTTTTTTTCACTAGCACACTAGTACAGGTGAAACAAACTTTCACCCACGAGAACGTAAATATCCCTTCGACAAGTATTCGTCTATTACTTTCTGTAAGTTGTTCTTTTCTGCGTATGATAGTCTAAGTAGAGGAGAACTGAACGGTTTAGGGCTTTCTTACAAGAGTTTGATTTTACTTCTAACCTCTGGTTCACCGGGCTGGGCAGAATCCGAATAACATTCCCTAAACACCTTGTAAAGTGTAAACTTATTGACGATTGATACATTTTTCCCAACATACAAATCGTCTTTCACTTCATTGTTCTGTTATTCAAAGTTTATGATTTCACTTTCAAAATCAGTGTCAACCATTGCATGCTGGCCAATTATTTTTTCACTGTCGCACAGCACAATTTTAAAATTTAGCTTTTTTAAGAAATCGTGTCCTAGCCGAACTGAACAGCTTATTGAGTCATCATGAGCTCACAATCAACTCAATTTCAATAAATTTATTCATCACTTCAACAAAGCCATTTAATATTCCAAAGGTTATTTATTTACTATTATTTAGTCCATTGTAACAAATATCTTTAACTGGGCTTAATTCAACACCCTTTGGAATAAAACACTTTTTAACTAAGCTGACCGTATTATATACAATATTGTTAACATTTATAACTAAGTTATACTTATAATACCTTACATAGTCGTTGCTGTCATCTTTTGCTGCAACTTTCTTGTTTTAGCTGCAATCTCGTACCAGATGTTCCTTACTTACACACGCATAGCAGGCTCCCGTTTCACGTCTGGGCTTTGTGCACAAGGCGAGATGCTTCAACTGCAAAATGTCAGAAACTGCCGCAGTGGAAGCATCCCGCCTTGCTCACGCTCTTCTCTGCCGTGCCTCCGACAGGCTTGCTGCGCACCCAATATCTTTGTTTTTTCAACTCTACGCCACCGAGTGCTTCAAGCATTTCCTCTCTACCTTTGTACCGCTGCATCTGCGCATACATGCGGATCTAAGGATCTGGAATTTCATCGACAATGAAATCGACTAACTCTTCTTCGTCTATGTTAACACCGCTTGTTAACGTTGTCTTTTCAGCTAAATATGTCGCGAAACTTTCGCCATAATGTCACTTGCGCGTCTCCAACTTTTTACGTCGCAAAAGTTTATTTTCGCGCACTTCGATCACACATTTTCATTGTTTCAACATGTTTCTATGCTATCAGGCACCGAATTTTTTTTTGATTGTAGCCAAGACTGTGCTCTGCCTTTTAATTTAAGAGCGATTATATCACGAGTTTATTTTCGGTTAAGCCTTACGCT
>JBAMBQ010000168.1:0-13274 GCA_037044495.1 Stegana nigrithorax | reverse complement strand
TACAGTCACTGCAGCCTTTTTTTTTTGTCTGGCGTCTATATGTTCTCATAAGGAGAGCCGGCTGTCAATGAGGACGGCAAGATACCGTATTGCCCTCTTGGATATTTCCACTATGCCGCCCACTTTGAGCTTGGCTATTTCTACTTTCTTACGGCTGTTTACTAGTACCACTTCTCTTTTTTCCGCAGCCAGTTCCAGGCCTACAGTAGCTAGCCAATTATGCACCAATTCTATAGCCTCGTTACAGCGATTCTCAGCGTCATTCAGTTGTTTGGCGACGCATACGATGGCAACAACATCAGCAAAGTCAACCGTGCTACTCTTACTCGGCAGCTGTAGCCGGAGAATGCCGTCATACATAACGTTCCACAATAAAGGCCCTTGTACGGAACCAGTGTCATACCACTAGTGACTTTGTGTGTTCCCGTTCCATTGCTTGTCTCATAGAGGAAGTTCCTTTCGTCAAAGCAGCTTATAATAAGCTTCCTGAGGTAGGCTGGGACATGAAAATACGCAAAAGCATCCAAGATACAACTCCACCTTGCTGTATTGAAAGCATTTTTAACGTCCAGCGTCGTTACAATACAGTAATTTATGGTATCTCCTTTCCACCTAGTGCCCTCAATTGCCCAGGTCGCTATGCCGACAACCAAGTTAATGGCATCTATCGTAGACGTCGACCTTCTGAATATGAATTGTTGCTGAGATAGTCCACCTGCAAGGCTAAGCGCCTCCTCAATCCTATTTACCAACTGTTTTTCCAGCACCTTTGCCTAGGAGGCAAATAGGCCTATAGGATGCTGGGTCCTCCTGGGTTTACCTAGTTTTGGAAGCAGCACCAGTTTTGGGGTTTTCCACTTCCGCGGGAACGTTCCTTTTAAGAGGCTTTTGTTGAAGAGCCTAACAAATGTATCAAATCATCTGTAAATGCATGCACAGCCAATTTTTGTTATCTCTTATGGACTTTTTGAGCGTCACATGGTCTGGCATAAGCTAAATGAAGCGTTAAATATTAAAAATGGAGAAATCACCGTTTTTTGCTTTGCCACAAGACCATGGATATTGTTGGCCTTGAGAACCCTATGGACTGTTTTATCTCACAGTTGTGTAGGTATGAGCATCAACAATTTGTCGTTAATTTTTGGTGCTGATAAATGTGGGTTTAGGATTAGGTTAGGATTTTCAATTCCTGTTTTTAGTAATTTAGAACAGGCTGTATTCTCTATGGTTTTTTCGATAGTTTAATCATGTTTTCTTTTGTTTGGCGACTTCGGTCAAATATTTCCGATATATACAAGGTGAGTTCCAAAGTAAACAGGACTTTTAAAAAAAAGACAGAATAAATAGTTTTTTCGGCAAAATCAATTTATTTTATTCAAAATAGTCTCCTTCTGCTTTAATACAGCGTTTTGCACGGTCCAAAAGCATGTCGAACGAGTGTTTTAGCTCGTTGCCCGGTATGGCCGCCAGTATGCCGGTGCAAGCCTTTTGAATGGCCTCTACGTCTGCATAACGCTTTCCTTTCATCGGCAAATGCATTTTTCCGAAAAGGTAGAAGTCGCACGGTGCCATATCAGGTGAATACGGGGAGTGGTTGATGGTTAAAATGTGATTTTTGGTCAAATAGTCGGACACAAGCGTCGATCGATGAGACGGCGCATTATCGTGCAACAAACGCCAACTTCCATCTTCGCGATATTCGGGCCGAACACGTCGAATACGGCGCACCAAACGCTTCAAAACTCCAAGGTAGAATACCGCATTAACGTTTTGGCCGGGTGGAACAAATTCTTTGTGGACAATACCCTTGGAATCATAAAAACAAATCAGCATTGTCTTCACTTTTGACTTCTCCAGGCGCGATTTTTTGGGTTTCGGCTCGTCCGGCGCCTTCCATTCAGCACTCTGGCGTTTCGTTTCGGGATCATATTGAAAACACCACGTTTCGTCTCCAGTCACAATCTTGTAAAGGAAGTCCGGGTCTTTTTTTGCCTCTTTAATGATGTCCTTCGAATGTTGAATTCTGAGCAATTTTTGGACGTCAGTCAATTTGTGCGGAACAAACCGTGCACACACCTTTTGTAAGCCCAAATGTTCGGTCAAAATGCGATAAATCGATGTTTTGGAGATGTTCAATTCTATTTCCATGAATTTCAATGATGATTTCGGCTGATTTTTTATGAATTCACGCACAGTTTCGATGGAATTTTCGGTGATCACGGATTTTGGTTGGCCCACATGTTCATCGTCATTTATGTCCTCACGACCACTTTGAAAACGTTGAAACCACTCGTGCACTCTGCTACGGGATAGGCAATCATCGCCATAAACTTGTTTCATCAATTGAAACGTTTCGGTAAAAGTTTTACCAATTTTAAAACAAAATTTTATGTTGGCTCTTTGTTCGAAGCTCATTTTCGCACCGATGACAAAAACATACTGACACTTAAAACGCAATAACCTCACTTCCAATAGATGAAATGTCATGAAATTTTTACTGGAAGTCGATAAACGATAGCAGATTCTAACGCACCAGTTGACATATAGATGGCGCCACTAGAGGGCGCTAGATTCAAAAAGTCCTGTTTACTTTCGAACTCACCTTGTATATAAATATAAATATTGTATGTGATCCTTTGTTGGATTTAATTATTATATACATATGATTTTAGTAGAAGAGCAAGGATTTTGTTTATTTTTTCCATTGTTGATATTTTACAAGCCAACAAAATCAAATTTTTGCTTGAAAACCAATAGGCAAAATACATACTTAAGTGACTCACTGTGTATATATCTGTATCAACACGTAATTACCGCTTAAGTTGAAAATCATTGTTGGTATCATATGGTGACTTTGTGTAAAATAATATAAAACTAAAATAACTATAACTTTGAAACAAATGCTCGGATTGTAATGAAATTTTCACTCAAATCATTTAGCGGTTAGTATTCATAACCATAATTTTTATAAGAAAGGACCATTTTAATGTGAGGTTAACTATTTACCAATTTTAAAGTTAAGATGTAAACTATCATAACTTTGTCAATAATCGAAATGAAAATACGTCTTAAGCGGTTATTACGTTATGGCGATATGTACCTAAATATAGCAAAGCATATAAAGGGTGATTTTTTAAGCGTAGTTTTTTTAAAAATCGAATAAAACACTCAAATTTTCTTAAAATATTCAAAATTTTTATTGTATCTATTTCGGTCTATTCGGAAGGCCCAATTTTGCGTCACACAATTTTTCGATAAAACAGCGGATTTTCATAGAGCTGTTCTAAGGCCCATTCACCAAAAATTAGATGTTGTGGTAGATCATTCTGTTTCAATTCTTGCAGAAGTTGAATTTTATAGGCTTTCAAGCCCAAATCGACACGTAAAATTTTCTATGTGGTTGAGTAACACATGCCCATTTGCTGAGAACCATAATATGGTCGTAACAAACGGAGCACATTTTTTACAGAGCACGAATTTTGATAATATATAATTTTGCAATCATTGCTAGTTTTTAAGTCTTTCCATAATTAAATGGCAGAGTATACTGAAAACTTTTCACTTTGACATATGACGTTTGAACGCCATTACTAACCAGTGCTGCTAACCTGAAAAACTTAACTCTTAAAAAATCACCCTATATTACTATAGTCATCGTTCCTTAGCAGCAGGTGAGTTTCGTCGGAAATATAAACTTATTCCAGGTGTACTGCGAAAGTGTAGGGAGGGGTAGGGAATAGTAAGACGTTCCTCCAGTGGCATCAGTGCATTATGTATAATTTGCGAGATTTAAAATAAAAATTTTTCCAAATTAAAACTAAATGAGCATTGATAATGGCGCACATTAGCACAAAATCGAAAAAACCCAAATAACTCACTTGGAGCTTAACCAAACCTCAAATTGCTAAATATATAATAGGTTTGAGTCCCACATCATTTAATTTTTTAATGTTTAACTTTCATTACTTATGTAGACAGGCACTTACTTATACACATACATACATACACAACAGCAACTACCCTTTTTTTCACAGACGTTGTGGTAGCGCACTACCAAACAGAGGACTTACGAAACCAGACCTAGTGTCTGTTCCACAGATACGACCAATTATGGTTACCAGCTGTTATATCTACTTCTGAAATGTAGTTATAGATTACAAAATTAATTAAGAAAACTAAATAACCGAATTAAAATTAATTAAATTGTTTTTGGACAGATTCAATACGGTCAGAATGTCTTAAGTTGGGGATTCCAAATACATGAAACATATTCTAAAATCGGACGAACCAAAGAAGTAAAAAACTGCTTGGTGGTATAAGGATCGTCAAATTCTTTATACCATCTCTATACAAAGCCAAGAACCTCTCTAGATTTATTAGTAGTCATGAGAATGTGAGAACTAAAGGTAAATTTGAATCTCATTAATACACCTAAGTCTTTAAATTCGTAAACACGTAATAGAGTATAAGCATTTAAAGGGTAGGTATATAACGAAGGTTTGCAATGATTAAAAGACATAACTGAACATTTTTCACAATTTAACTAAAGAAAATGATTATTACACTAATTGGAAAGTTCATAGAGGTCTTTATGAAGAAGACTCTGATGATGAAAGGAATCCAGAGTAAGACATTGATTTACATCATCATGAAAATTTTTATGAGTAATGAACATAAGTGGCTCCCTTGTGAGACACCAGAATGGACATTATTATTTTTAGAAGCACAGCCATTAAATAAAACTTTTTGGTACCTACATTTTTATCAATCCACATTACAAGTTTATGCGAAAAGACAAATCTATTTAACTTAGTAAGAAGCAACGAATGGCAAACACTATCAAGTGCTTTACTTAAAACCAGTGTAAATAACATCAGTCTGAGAGTAAAGAGCAAATCCACCGGAAACACCGTGTTTTTTTTTCTTCTCGATCATGCCCCGAAACATTCTGTTTTTTTGTGTGCTTTAATATATGTTCAAAGCGCACCGGAAAAAAAATCCCCAACAAAAACGGCAAAGTTAAATTCAATACAAATGAATAAGAATCCTAGCACTGCAACACCTAAATCCCAACTAAACATTCCTAAAGCTAACAATCAAACTTCCCATAATATACATCAAACAGAAGTCTCTCAACCACTAACAAATGCCGAGCAAAAAGAATCCCCTTCCCAGGCAATGACCTATCCGAATTGAAAGCCATGATAAAAGACTTAATCAAATCAATTGACAAAATGATGAATGTCATCAATGTCTTACCAACAATCTTAAACAAACATCATGGACAGTGAACTAAGAATAATCATCTGGAATGCAAACGGTCTCTGCAACCATTCCCGTGAACTGAAACAGTTCTTATATGGCAATGTTTCAGCACACAGCATATACAGTCAACAAGCGTTTTTTTATACGATAAAAATGGCTTATTCACTATTTCCTCAGTACACAGCCCCCCAGACATAAAATCTCAAAGGACGATTATAACGGGTGATTTTTTAGCTATTATCTTTTTGGCAACACTGGTTTAAACAGCTGACGCACGTTTCTTGTTTTGTTTCACTGTCAAACATCTTCAAGTTGGTCTATAATTTAACCATGAATCGTCTTACAAACGAACAACGCTTGCAAATTATTGAATTTTATTATCAAAATGCGTGCTCTGTTAAGAAAGTTCATCGCACGCTTCTTGTGTTCAGCGACGAAGCTCATTTTTGGCTCAATGGGTTCGTAAATAAGCAGAATTGTCGATTTTGGAGTGAATATCAGCCAGAAGCATTGCAAGAGCTACCAATGCATCCAGAAAAAGTCACAGTTTGGTGCGGTTTATGGGCTGGTGGCATCATTGGACCGGACTTCTTCAAAGATGATGCGCATCGTAACGTAACTGTGAATGGTGAGCGCTACCGTGAGATGATATCCAACTTTTTTTTGCCCAGAATGTAAGAGCTTGACTTGCATGACATGTGGTTTCAACAAGACACAGCACGCGCAACAATGGACTTATTGAGAGGCGAGTTCGGTGAACATTTTATTTCACGTTTGGGACCGGTAAATTGGCCGCCTAGATCGTGCGATTTAACGCCTTTAGACTATTTTTTGTGGGGCTATGTTAAAGCTCATGTCTATACAGATAAGCCCGCTTCAGTTGACGCATTGGAAGATAACATTGAAGCATTTATTCGTGAGATACCGGCCGAAATGTTGGAAAGAGTATGCCAAAATTGGACTAAGCGGATGGACCATTTGAGGCGCAGTCAAGGTCAACATTTGCATGAAATAATCTTCAAACATTAAACTATATGGACCGTACTATCGATTCAAATAAAGATTTCATGCATTTTTTTGAATTTTATGTGTTTTTTTTTTGAAAAACTTTCCTATAGCTTTTAAAAAATCACTCTATAGTTCCCATCGAGGGCGATACAATGAGTATAGCGATTTTCCAACTTTTCGATACCACTTTTTTAGAACCATTTATCTTGACTTGTGACACGTCAACAGTAAGCAAATGCGGCAATCATCTTGCTCACATCAATATACGATGTACAGCACTTTTTGAAATGCCTATAATTTTACCTAGCTCACGCACCGTCAGTCGGCGATCATCCGATACCATTTTGTGGATTTATTTTACCGTCTCATTTGCACGTCCACTGCGTTCTGCATCATCGATGTCTCTACGACCATGTTTGAAGTCAGTCAACTAACGTTAAATTGTTTTTTTTTTTTGATGGAACGGAGTCCTTATAACACATTTCAAGCCAGTGTAAAATTAAAGTATGAAATCGTTTTTGATCCATTGTTTTGAAAATCATAAAAGTAGTGTCACTCTTCGCACAAAAACTCGCAAACTTCTGAGTGGAATATCATGAATTTTTAACAACCTTCTTTTGCAGGGTAGGGCTAACTAAACATTATATGGATTTGATACTAGTTGCGCCATCTATGTGTCAGCCTACGAACTTTTCAGGTGTATATAGCTTTTACAGTAAAAACTGACCGTGTTTAAGAAAACCACCCATAAAAACGAGAAATATAACTAAATTAACCAATAAATATATATCAACGAAAAAGAAGAATAAAACATAAACATCAGTTTAATGTGTGAATCCGTTCTTCTCGATCATGCCCCGAAACATTCTGCTTTTTTGTGTGCTTTAATGATTACGCAAACGTATAATTGACAAAGCACAGAAAGAAAATCGAAAATTGAAAGCGAAACGTTACAAACAAGAAAAAAAAATATAACCATTAAAAAAAATAGGCGGGTGCATAACAATAACTAAGTGCCTAATAACCGAAAGGGCATAGTCGCTCTGAAAAGTGGCAGAACGCGGCACCAATGTTAAGGAAAAGCGGTCACTACACCAGCGCAACTGGCGCGTCCGTAAAATTAATTTGCTGAAAGCTGCAACGAGCAACGCTTAACGCTACCCGAGTCACCTAAAGCAACCATCATTCGTAGATCCTGAAATCAACTCCGTAGGACTCAATAACGATGATTCGAGCACAGGAGCAGCTCAGCTGATCCCTTACTAGATTGGACTATTTTTTTTATATTGTTTTATACAAACAAATTTTTTTTTTTTTGGCATATGTTCTGTGAAATAATACGGCATATTGGCATACGACTATAAGCCTGACGCCATGTGCGTAAATTTCCCGATTTGGCACAAAGACTCTTCTAATTCATAGACATAACGAGTTTATTTTTTTTTCGATTTTCAACCAATAACATATAGCTGCCATAGGAACGATCGGCCGAAAAACCTTATTTAGTAAAATAAACCGCTTTTCTTTTCAAGATATCTTTACCAAATTTTGGATTTAATTCTTTTACCTAATACCCAATCACAATTCTAATTCAATCTAAAAATTATGTTTATCGGTTTACTATATCATATAGCTGCCATAGGAATGATCGGCCGAAAAACAACATTTACTGAGAAAAACTTTTTTGTTTATAAAGATATCGTTACCAAATTATGGATTTAATAATTCTAAAAAATATCCAATCATATTCCCGAGTTTGATAAATATCGGTTTACTATAACATATAGCTGCCATAGGAACGATCAGCCGAGAAAGGGGTTTTGCTAAAAAGAAAATTTTTTTTTCTTGAGATATCCTTACATAATGAATACAAAATATTGAAGCAACAAAAAAATATATTGAGTTTTGGATTGGGTACAGGGTTTTCTATAGTCGGTTACGCCCGACTATAAATTTTATTAAGAATAGTATGAATCGTACACTTGACTTAGTTTTTACTGATCGCGCCACACATTTTTCAGTGCGTAGGTCTAATCCATTATCTACCCCTGAAGATAGTTACCACCCTACTCTTCAGCTAGAAATTCTTATGAAGACATCTTCATCGAATTCACCTAGTGGGAAAGCTAGTAAATCTTTTTGTTTTAGAAAAACTGATTTTGGTAAACTTAACCAGTTTCTCTTAAATACTGATTGGTCGGCTTTAAATTCCATGGGAGATATCGATGAAGCTGTGCAGTTGTTTAACAAAACTTTACTAAAATTTTTCAAAAAATGCGTTCCTAAAGTTAAGGTTTTCCCTGAGTCAAATAGACCAGCATGGTTTTCTCGCGATTTAATTCGGTTGAAAAATCGTAAAAATCGTCTGTTTAATAAATTTAAACGTACCGGTTTGGCAGTTGATTATGCAAATTATACTGTCTCGCGCTACAATTTTAATCACGCGAATAAATCTTACTATAATTCGTATTTAATTAACGTTAAACTCAATATTAATCGTGATCCTAAGTCGTTCTATAATTTTATTAATTCAAAACGCAGGTCTAATTCTTTTCCCTCCATTATGAAGCTAGGTAATGTTGAGGGATGTAATAATGCTGATATTTCTAACTTATTTGCTAGCTTCTTCCAAAATAACTATAGTGATAGTTCTGTCTCACGTAGTTTTTATTCTGACCCAAGTAATGGGGCCTCTTACCCGATTAATTGCCCTGTTATTGATGAAAGAATACTTCTGTCTTATTTATTGTCTATAGAACCCACTTTTTCTGTTGGCCCGGATGGTATTCCTGCATGTGTTTTAAAGCACTGTGCTAGCGCTTTACTTCTTCCTCTTCGTAAGTTGTTCAATTTATCGCTTACGACCTTTTCTTTTCCTATGGTATGGAAAGAATCCTACATTTTGCCACTTCATAAAAAAGGTAGTAAAAGGGATATTTCAAACTACCGAGGTATTGCTAAGCTATGCGCAATACCAAAGTTGCTGGAACATATAATTACCGACCAGCTTCAGCATTATATTATTCCGAATTTGAGTATATCTCAACATGGCTTCTGTAAAAAACGCTCAACAGTTACCAATCTTTTGGAGTTCACTTCACTTGTTTCCAGTGGATTTGCCCATTGTTTTCAGACAGATGTTATTTATACTGATTTCTGTAAAGCATTTGATAGTGTTTGCCATTCGTTGCTTCTTACCAAATTAGATAGATTTGGCTTTTCGCCTAAACTTGTAAGGTGGATTGATAGTTATTTAAGAGGAAGGTCCCAAAAAGTTTTATTTAATGGCTGTGTTTCTAAAAATATTAATGTCCATTCTGGTGTCCCTCAGGGCAGCCACTTAGGTCCTTTGCTTTTTAATATTTTCATAAATGACCTTCCATCGGTTATTAAGCATTCTCATGTGCTTATGTTTGCTGATGATGTAAAACTTTGTTTTACTCTAGATTCCTTTCTTCATCAGAATCTTCTTCAAGAAGACCTCGACCAACTTTCAAAGTGGTGTAAGGATAACTTTCTATACCTTAATTGTGAAAAGTGTAAAGTAATGTCTTTCACTCGTAGCAAACCTAGGTTGTATTCCTACTCCTTAAACGGTTCTACTTTAGCACGTGTTTATGAATTTAACGACTTAGGTGTTTTGATGAGCCCGAAACTTAACTTTAGTTTTCACATTCTTATGACCACTAATAAAGCTAGAGGTGTTCTTGGCTTTATTAAGAGATGGTCTAAAGAATTTAATGATCCGTATACCACCAAACAGCTTTTCATTTCTTTAGTTCGTCCGATTTTAGAATATGCTTCATGTGTTTGGAATCCCCAACTCACAACATATTCTGACCGAATAGAATCTGTCCAAAAACAATTTTTGCTTTTTGCGTTACGTGGATTAAACTGGAATTCTGCGATTCGCCTACCTCCATACCATTCCCGCCTTAAATTGATTAATCTTCCTACTTTAGCTAGTCGGAGATCCGTGTTAGGTATTCTTTTTCTTCATAACCTGATAAACGGCAATGTCAATTCTCCTTATCTTCTTGGAAAAATTAACTTTAACGTGCCTTCGCGTTCAACAAGATATTATTTGCCCTTTAGACTAAACACTGCACGATCATCTTTCCTATTGCATGATCCCTTTAATGTTATGTGTTTGGCTTATAACTCGAACTATCATTTATTTTCTAACATAGCCTCTTCCCACACTTTAAAATCTCTTCTTACTTGTAGTTTTAATGTAATTACATAGAATTAGATACTTATTTTAATTTAGACTACTAATAGTCGTATTAAGTTTAATTTAGTTTGTTTAATTTTTGTAATTAGTGTTTTTTAATCTATAAGTAAATATTTGTTAAGTAGATAAAGCAGCTGTTGACCATTTGGTCGTAGCTGTGGAACAGACACTAGGTCTGGTTTCGTATGTCCTCTTGCTTGGTAGTGCGCTACCACAACGTCTGCGAAAAAAAAAAAAAAAAAAAAATAAACCCTGCCTTTCTAGTTTTGCATAATCATCATCATAACAAATCTAACGGGACTTTTCCAGCATAGGCTAAAAATAGAATGTAATAGTTCTCTATTGCACATTACGCTTTGCATTCTCATTCTATTCCATTGTGTGAGTTGATAAAACATTATTTTAGATTTGGCGAGCGTTTAAAGTAATATTTTAATTGTTTCGTATAATTTCGTTACGCAATTTATATATATTTATATATGCCTCGTTGAGCTAAATTTAATCTTAATAAATATATGTATTTATAAATGCCCTTTACCTTTATAAATTAAACTTTAAAATTTACTTTGTATGCAATGGAAACTAAACGATAAATTTTTCTTTATACATACGTTATATATGTATATATATTTATACTCCATAGTTTTATACCTTTTACGATTAGCTTGCAGTTTGTTTTATTTATAAACATATGTGCAAAATATTTATTCCTTTTTTTGTGAATTTGTACGGAATTTAATTATATATTTTTTAATGTTATTTGAATTTTTTTTTATTTATACTCTATTAATTCATCATTTATTTCTCTGTAACACTTGTGTCATTTACGTATACAAGTTTTTTTTTTTTTTTTTGTTATACTCAACTAGGGTATTGTTTATTAATATTAAGACTCGGCCATGAAGGCAAAGTTGTTGCTATTAAAATATAAGCATCTTAATTGTTATAAAATGCGTGTTTAATTTGATTTTACGTGTTCAGATAGGTTGATGAGTCTGAGTGTTTTTTGCTTTCGTAAACACCGTGACCTAAGCTACGTAAAGAGGTAGAGAGAAGCAATTCAGATGCATTGGGAGCAGTACTCGCCCAAAATGGAAGTTCACTCATAATAAATTCTAGATCTGTAAGGGAAAGAAAAGAACCACTACGCAACCAACGAACGAGAGCTACTAACAATAGTCTATGCGCTAAAAATATTGAGAAAATACCTGTATGGGGTTAAGGACCCTCAAATTTTCACGGATCACCCATCTCTCACCTTCGCGGTATCAGAAAAAATCCGAGCTCTAAGATAAAGCGTTGGAATAATATATCGACACCCTAGAAGTTGACCCAAACTCCACCTCTTCTACTATTCATAGTGAAGAGTCACAAACGTACGCGATTGAGCCGATCGATAAACCATTAAACTGCTTTCTGTAACCAGATAGTCATCGAGGAGGGTAGCACCTCAAACAAAAGGACCTTTATTCTATTTGGCAGTAAACAAGACATCATATAACCTTTACCGACGTCACCTGACTATTGGAAGACCTTCAGCTTGTAGTAAAGCAAGAAGTGGTGAACGCGATGTTTTGTAAGTTAAGGGTACTAGGTCGGATTAATGCCTGCAGACATAGAACAAGTAAACAGTCTACTAAACATCCTCAACGTACACCACAGAATGAAAAGAAGCATAAATAGCCTTGGGACAGCAATCAAGTACCTTCAGGTACTCCGGACTTCGACGACTTTATCAACCTAAAGATTGGACAGTCCGACCTTATCGACGCAAATAATAAACAGGTTACTATCAACACTCAGCTACAAGAACAGATCAACGGACTCACTCGGACTATTAGTAAGGTCATATCAGTAGAAAAAACCATCTAAATCGACACCAGCCACCTTTTCGAAATACTTTTAGCCAGAAATAAAGCCATAACTACGAATCTGGATCAAATTGCGTTATCTATCAAATTGGCAAGATTAAAGTTCGTTAACCCAGTAAATTTAGATTCCGATGATATAACAGAAATTATAAAAGCAGAAAACTCGACTGAATTTAGCGAAAGAGAAATGTATCTAGCATTAAAGTCATTCATTTTCAAGATAATTCATTTCCTAGTTAATTATCCTAAAATTAAGGAAGTATATAAGAAAACTACATTTTTACCTGACAAGCGTAGGAAAAATAACATACACCTCAAGGACAGCATGATCGCTACCTGTGAAAAACGGAGCTACACCCTAGTAAGCTGCCAAAAGCCCATCAGCAGCACGCTTTGCAAAGCTATGAACAGAACATCTTGCGCACAACAACTGCATACCAGAGTTGCAGGACACTGTCCCACAAACACCGGCCATTTGCTGCCGGTGCAGGTGATCGACGACGGTTTGATACTGATTAACAACTAGATCATGGAAGTTAGCGAGGCGCAACGTCAGCATATTCGGCACAAGCGCATCAACAGGCAATAACCGCTGAAGCGCCGCTGCCGTTGCAACTGACCACTGCTGCCGACCGCTGCTTCGCTGAGTAGGCTTTACGTTAGGTATTTTAATTCTGTATAGTTAGTTCTTAGCTGGTGTTCAATAAAGTTTTGCTATAAAGCAAAAGTGCTCGTGTTTTATTCATTTAAGTTACCAAAAGTATAATTACAAAATATAATTAACACTTTGAATAATTAAAAAGTATAACTACCAGTTATTACTTTTAATAACTTATATGTGAAAATGGTACTATTTTAAAGTATTCTACTATCGAGACTGTCCTGTAAACCATATT
>JBAMBQ010000166.1:0-107335 GCA_037044495.1 Stegana nigrithorax | reverse complement strand
CCATAGTAGAAAAATTTAATAAATAAAAATAAAAAGAAAATATAAAAAAAAAATAGATGAGGAAAAATTTTAAATATTTAAAATTAACTGAAGGATTTGAAAGGAAACAGAAGCAAAAAAGTATGCAATTAATTTAATAAAAGCAGAAGAAAGTACTAAAAAAGGAAAGTGAAAGTTTGAACAATAAAATTTATACAGTCACTCACTATGCAACAATTACATTATAGTTGCGCACAAAACAGATGTTTGCTGATTGTTTACAAAAACAAAGCACCAAAAGCACAAAATTATTTATGATGAAATTAAAATTTAATAAAATCGTTTCACCAGACGGCACCGAATAAATCAAATGCCACCACCGATAATTAATAGAAATATACTAATGTTAACGCACAATTTAGTGAACGAACACAAATTTATATGCAAAAAATGAATAAAATAGAGGAGAGGAAACTAAGCACGACTATTACAAGACACAGCAAAAAAGCTTTTCTCAATTCTTAGGACTTTAGCTGTTACAACTCACAACAAGTTGGCAGACCAAGAATTACGATGCGTTCGGAACGAGCGACTTGACAACTCGAGTAATTCTAACTTACATTAAACTAGTTCACAACACTAAGCACCTGAACGAACTAAGTCAGGCTACCTAGTTGGTTCAGATTCTAGCACCAAAACAATATATGAATAACATTACACTAGAACTAAGTTTTTTAAATCGATTTAAGCACAACAGTTTAAATATTATATTTTTTTAATGGTATTGTGGAGATGGTCGCACAAATATTACAAATATTACAAATATTACAAATTATGATTATCGTTTATTAAAAATGCCAAATGTGAAGTTGCGTGGTGCGCGGGCAGCGGTTAGGTACAGACTGTCTTTAGACTGCAAGAGGTAGACAATTTATAGTTGCAGTGTGAGTACAGGATACATGTGTAGGGAAAGGAAAGGTTTATTGCTGCCTCGCACTTTGGGTTTTTCCCAGCACATGCGGCCCAGAGAAATGCAAGGTTTATTGCATGCTGGGAATTCTGTGAAGGACAGCAATTATAATTTTATTAGGGTAGGATTCGGCTATGAAGGTTAGTAGTGTGTAAGGGATATGTGAAGTGGGTGTACTGCCGCTACAGCACCGTATGTAAGGCATATGTGGAGTGAGTGTACTGCCGCTACAGCACCGGCGCGGGGCCGCTACGCAGTAATTTACGTAAAAAAAATTTTGTTTTTAACTGAATCCTGCTTGAAATGATTCGGTTACACGGACACGTCTCCCATGGCGTGTGACGTTTCTCGCAGTAGCAGGTCCAAGCATCTGGGTGGGTGGTGAGTTGGTCTTGTCATCTGGTGGTTGGTTTGTAGGCGACTCATCTGGCGTCTCGCGCTCCGATGAGTTCTCAGGTGGGCTCTGCGGTTCGTCAGCTAATGTATACGCAGGTTTTAAGCGGTCTATCGATACCGTGACTTCTTTGTTATTGATAGCGACAGTGAATGTTTTTTGTCCACGTCGCATAACGCGGTATGGTCCATCGTAAGCCATCTGCAGCGGTCCTCTGGGTGCGTCGTGGCGTACAAAGACATGCTTGGTGGTAGCTAGATCTTTGAAAATGAACGTCTTACGTTCACCGTGCCTGGAGCCGCTGGTCGGACGAACATCTTGGAAATGTTGTCGTAATTCTTTTATGAGCTCGCTGGTGGCTAGTGTGTAGTTATTGTTACGGGACACCAGGAACTCCCCCGGGAGTCTCAGTGTTGCCCCGTATACTAGCTCTGCAGCTGAGGCTTCGATGTCTTCTTTCCATGCTGCACGAATGCCGAGAAGCACAGTTGAGAGGACTCGCGTCCACTGGTGATTCTCGTGGCACTTGATAGCTGTCTTCAGCTGGCGGTGAAGTCGTTCTACCATCCCGTTGGCCGCTGGATGATATGCCGTTGTCCTTAGGTGAGTCGTACCTGTCAACCAATTCAGTTGTTTGAATAGTTGCGACTCGAATTGGCGCCCTTGGTCGGTGGTGATACGGAGTGGTGCTCCGAAGCGGCAGATCCAACCGTCGTAGAAAGCTCTGGCCACCGTGGCCGCCTCTTGGTCTGCTAGTGCGAATGCCTCAGGCCAACGCGTAAATCGATCGACGCACGTCAGGCAATATCGACATCCCTCTGATGATGGCATGATGATCAGGTCGATATGGACATGCTCGAATCTGCTCGTTGGATCGGAGAATTCGCCAACAGTTGATGTCACATGGCGTGTTACCTTAGCCTGCTGGCACTGTATGCAAGCGCGAGCCCAGAGTCTGCAGTCTTTCTTGACCGATGGCCACACGTAACGCTGGGTTACAAGCTTGACCGTGGTCTTGACCCCTGGGTGCGACAGCTGGTGTATCGCGTTGAATGCGGCTCGTCTGAATGCTTTGGGCAGTATTGGTCGTGCGTTGGGTGTTGCGACGTCACATGCGATGGTGAAATCAGCTCCTGGTACTGGCACTTGCTGGATTTTCAGTGATGTTTCTCGTCTCAGGAACTCGTCCAGCTCAGGGTCATTCTGCTGAGCTGCAGCCAGTGCGGGAAAGTCCAGCGGGGTGTCGATCTCTTCTACGCGTGACAACGCGTCCGCTACGATGTTGTCCTTGCCAGAGATGTGCTGGATGTCCGTGCTGAACTGGCTGATAAAATCGAGGTGTCTGGCTTGTCGTGGCGAACTTTTATCGGCTTTCTGCAATTTGAAGGCGAAGGTGATTGGTTTGTGGTCTGTGTAGACGGTGAACTGCCTCGCCTCGACCATATGCCTGAAGTGTTTGATGGCGAGATAGATGGCTAGGAGCTCACGATCGAACGCGCTATATTTGGACTCAGCTGGGCTGAATTTTTTGGAGAAGAACGCCAACGGTTGCCACTGCTCGTCAACCCGTTGTTGCAATGTCGCGCCGGCACCCGTGTCTGATGCGTCGCAAATTAAAGCCAGTGGTGCATCCGGCTTGGGATGAGCGAGCAGTGTGGCAGCGGCCAGTGCGTCTTTACAGGCAGTGAAAGCCTGTTGTGCCACTGGTGTCCATGACAGCGGTGCTTTTCCTTTGATGTTCCCTTGGAGTAAATCGTGGAGCGGTGCCTGGGTTTCCGCCGCTCTCGGAGTGAATCTCCGGTAGAAATTCACGGTACCCAGGAAGCGACGGAGTTGCTCAGCGGTGGTTGGAGCTGCAAACCCGGTGATGGCTTCGACTCGATCTGGTAGCGGTTGGGTGCCTTTGCCCGAGACTGAGTAGCCTAGGAAGGATACCTCGGCGGCGCCGAAGACACATTTGGTCGGGTTGATGATGACGCCGAACTTCCGGAGTAAAAAACATTCAGATAAACCATTTTGAAATAAAAAATGCATACGAACTATCCTCTGACCACACTCCAATTTTGCTCAAATACAATTCTCTCATAAAAGCCAATAACAGACAAACAAAAAAACATAATAAAACTAGAAAGGCAGGGCTAACCGACACGTCGGGTGTAACCGACTATAGAAAACCCTGTACCCAATCCAAAACAAAAAAAAATTTTTTTTTTAGTAAAAGCCATTTTTCGGCTGATCGTTCCTATGGCAGCTATATGTTATAGTAAACCGATATTTATCATATTCAGGAGTATGATTGGATATTACCTAAAACTGTCAAATCCGATATCTTAATAAACAAAAAAGTTGTTCTCAGTAAATGTTGTTTTTCGGCCGATCGTTCCTATGGCAGCTATATGATATAGTGAACCGATATACATGATATTTAGACATGTGATTACACATTGGCTAAAACTTTTAAATTTAAAATTTGGTGAAGATATCTTGAAAAACAAAAGGGTTTTAGTTACTAAATGTGGGTTTTCATCCGATCGTTCCTATGGCAGCTATATGTTATAGGACGAATATCGAAAAAAAAAATAAACTTGTTATGCCTATTGATTGAGAGAGTCTTCGTGCAAAATTTGGTGGTTGTGGGTCTTACCGTTTCCGAGATCCTTTTGTTCATACGGACGGACAGACAGACAGACAGACGGACATGGCTAAATCGACTCGCCTTTCGATGCTGATCAAGAATATATATACTTTGTGGGGTCTGCCACGCCTCCTTCTGCCTGTTACATACATTTGCACAACTTTAATATACCCTTTACCATTTTTTGGTACAGGGTATAAAAACTGACTGGGATTCATTTCGAGAGTTTATAAACATGCAACTACAAACTCAAATTCCCTTAAAAACGCATGAAATCATTGGGACAGCAATAGTACATTTAAATGATATAATCCAAGAAGCAGCTTCAAAAAACTACGCACAATCATAAAAAACAAAACTATATTGAAAATAATTTTCCGAAAGTAAAAAAGTTACTAAAAGAATGTGGAAAGTTACGTAAAATATAACATCAAACTCTTTTTCCTGATGACAAACCGCGATGGAACAGAACTACAAGAGAATTGAAAAATCAACTAAAGATAAACCATATCACATTAATATCTAACCAAATAAAAAATCTGACGGCGACCTCTGATACAAATTATTCACTGTAGAAAACTACTAAAAAACTATTAAATAAAACGCCACATGTGCCTCCAATTAAGAAAAATGACGTGAACTGGGCACGTACTAACATAGAACTAGAAAGGCAGGGCTATAGTCGGGCGTAACCGACTATAGAAAACCCTGTACCCAATCCAAAACTGAATATATATTTTTTATTGCATTAATATTTTATATTTATTATGTATGGATATCTCAAGAAAAAAAATTTTTTTTTTTAGCAAAAACCCATTTTTGGCTGATCGTTCCTATGGCAGCTATATGTTATAGTAAACCGATATTTATTATATTCGGGAATATCATTGGATATTACTTAAAATAATTAAATCCAAAATTTGGTAACGATTGCTTAATATACAAAAAAGTTTTTCGCAGTAAATGTTGTTTTTTGGCCGATCGTTCCTATGACAGCTATATGATATAGTAAACCGATAGACATAGTATTGGGATATGTAATTGGTCATTAGCTAAAACTTTTAAATCCAAAATTTGGTGAAGATATCTTGAAAAACGAATAGGTTTTTGTTACTAAATGTGGGTTTTCATCCGATCGTTCCTATGACAGCTATATGTTATAGGACGAATATCGAAAAAAAAAATAAACTTGTTATGCCTATGGATTGAGAGAGTCTTCGTGCAAAATTTGGTGATTGTAGGTCTCACCGTTTCCGAGATCCGTTTGTTCATACGGACGGACAGACAGACAGACAGACAGACAGACAGACAGACAGACAGACAGACAGACGGACATGGCTAGATCGACTCGCCTTTCGATGCTGATCAAGAATATATATACTTTATGGGGTCTGCCACGCCTCCTTCTGCCTGTTACATACATTTGCACAACTTTAATATACCCTTTACCATTTTTTGGTACAGGGTATAAAAAGCGACAACGCTAGCTGATTACTGTGAAAATGTTTTCTCAGACGGTCAATTAAGCAATAATACACTCCCAATAAACAGACCAAAAAAAAAAACATAAAACTTAATCCTATAACAATAAGAGACATCGATCTGTGCATAAATAAAGATAATAAACAAAACAAGGTCCCTGGATATGACCTGATCACGGGAAGAATTTTAAAAGAGCTGCCGACGATTGGAAAACAATACATACGTTATATATTTAATGCGATATTACGAACCAATAATACCGATACCGAAATCAGCCAAGAATCTCACAAAAACATCATTACACAGACCAATAAACCTTTTACCGTAATGAGCAAATTATTTGAAAATTTGTTATTTACAAAAATTAAACTCATAATAGAAGAAATCAAAGCCATCCCCGACCATCAGTTTCGATTCAGACGGAAGCACTCAACCATACAACAGATACACAGAGTTATCCACAAAATACTCAGCGATTTAGATTCAAAAAATATTGTGTATGAGTTTACCTAGACATAGAAAAAGCCTTCGACAAGGTCTGGCAATATAAATTAAATGAACTGTTGCCCCTGAACCTATCACAACTCCTAAAAAGCTACATAATTGACAGAAAATTATTCGTAAAATACAATCATAGTACTTTATCACTTAGAGAAATGAAGGCAGGGATTCCTCAAGGCAGTGTGCTTGGCCCGCTACTCTATATATTGTACAGAAAAAGCATACCAGTACCCGATGATACAGACACTATAATTGCCACATTTTCTGATGACACGGTCATTCTTTGTGCAAATGAAAATTTACCGATAGCTACCAACAAACTGCAGGCATTGTTAAACACAACAACAGAATGGTTTAGATACTTAAACATCAAAATAAATGAACTCAAAACCCAGCAAGTAGTATACACAACAAAAAAATACTTCACAAAAATGTACCTCATAATAAATGGGACCGAAATAACAATAAGCACAAAAGCTTAATATCTTGGCATGTATCTGGACAATAAAATTACTTGGACACATCAAGAAAAAAAAGAACGAATCATAGATAAATATAAACAACCGTATTGGCTCCTAAATAAAAACTAATCACTAACACTTTCCAACAAATTACTCATCTACAACCAAATTATAAAACCAGTATGGATGTATGGTATTCAGCTATGGGGAACGGCGAAAAAATCAAATACTGCAATTATCCAAAGGCAACTATCGAAAATTCTAAGAGCAATAGCAAACGCGTCATGGTACATATCAAACCAAAATATACACAGAAACCTGCGTATCCTAATGATTGACGAAGAAATACAGAAAACCAGCAGAAAACACCAAGCCATCATCCAAACTCACCAAAACAATGAGATAAATATACTACCGACAGAAGAATGGAGAATACCACGGAGACTATAAAGAAAACGACCAGTCGACCTTGTTTGATATCAACTTGAAATAAAACACCATTAAACAAATTACTAGAAATAACTGTATTTGTAGTAACTTAATCTCATACTGCTAAAAAATGTATACATTTAACTAAAATGACAAATACAATATACTTTTGGAGAAATTAAAATAAAAAAAATATGTAAATATTCAGAAAAACCTTATTAAAAAATTAGGGGATTGCTTATGTGCTGACAATTTAATAATCGTATATGTACATAAAATATTTTTTTGGGCTACACTTATATAAATTATACTAACATGCTAGCATTCTTATCGCAAAATTCGTAAATATTATCAACGAACTGCATTTGTTCGACGTTTTTACCAACAAGAGGGAGCAGCCCTGTCGTCGGCCAGTTGACCTTAGCGGCCCCCGCATCCGGCAGTGACACACCGTAATCATTGACGCCATCGTTCTCTAAAAGCGTCATGCGCTTTAAACTGTTTATTATCGAAATGTCTTGCTTGATTTCGTTTTTCAATTCGAGCAGTTCGTTCTCGGCTTCAATAATCTCTGCTGCATATTGCTCAATGTTGTGTTGAATTTGACTAACTGAGATTTCCATCTGCGCTGTGGGATTTGTGTAGAGTTCATTTTGCTGTCGGTAAAGATGACATTTTTTAGCCAACTGCTTTGTCAGCTCAAGTTCACGTTCGTAGTGCGCATTGATTTCGGCATTTTTTTCTGCGAGTTTGTTGCGCAGGGAGCCACGCAGAAGCGCATCTTTACGTCGTTTAATACAATTGTTCGCGGCCGCCTCCGCCGCCGCTAATCGTTGCGCTTTGCGGCGGTGACTGCGTCGTCCGGCGCTTAGTCCCTTGTGCACTGTTGAACGAGTTTCGGCCAATTTGTAAAGTTTCGATTTGTTAACTATTGTAACGGTGTCTGCAGAACCTTTCAAATTTTTATCCACGATCATGAGGTTTTGGCTTTTGTATTCAACCTTTTCGTAGAGTTGATCAGGCAATATGACAAACAAGAATTCATCAGGAAACTTTTGTTTTTTATTGCTAGAGAGCAGACACTTTTCTTTTGCATGGTTGTTGTTTGTCTTGGCTGGCTTTTTTTTAGACTTGCGTTTTTTGAAGCTAAACAATTTTTTCAAGTATTTGAGTAAGTTACATGATTGGTTGTTTTCGCATTTGTGTGGATGTAGATCGTTAATGTCCCTGATGTGTTTCATAGTCAGCCGCAACTGAAATGAAATAATCGAAGTATATTGATTTCATTGTTTTCTAAGCTACTATTATTATCCGTTATAATTATAACAAAAAGTGTTCTCTAATACAAAAATCAATAACTTAGTAGTTTTTAACATATTTTTTGTTATTCGTTAATGCCATGTGGCGTATGTGTAATATGTTCAAAAATACTTATTTTTTCGTCGCAGTTTTCGTTAGAAAAGTCATATAAATCCAATAAGCTACGTCAGCCGACAACGCATAATTAACTCATACATGCAATGAAAAATACTACGACATGAATTTTATATATTTTATTTATATTTTTGGTTGCGTGTGGCGCCGTTATGCCAATGGCCGCTGGCATCGCCGCTGTCACTGCTACCTTTGAGCTTGCTAAACAGAACGAAAAAAACGAAAAGGAGCGAAGCAAACATTTATTATGCAATCACGGCTGCTAGATTTTCTGTCGTTAGGTAATGAGTAAACGAGCAAAATTATATTTTGCTTTTCTTTTCGTTCTAAGCGATGTTGCTTGTTGTTGTTTGTTTATTTGTTTGTTAGTTGGTTGGTTCGTCCGTTCATTTGTTCCTTTATTTACTTGTTTCCCTACTTCGTTGTATTACCTCATTGTGTACACGGCTCCATGCACGCCAAATGGGCAAAATGGCTATGTTGCCATCATAGCTGCGCTCCATGCCACGCCAACTTTCCGTTATAACGTAATCACTGTAGTCACGCAAAGCTGCTGCTGGTGCTGCTCCGCCATCTTAGTTTTAGTGTGTTTAGTACACAGTGTTTAGACACGAAAAGCACGGTGCCGTACAGCAGGCAACGGAAGTGCGCAGCACAAAAATTAAAGCACCGTAATGATTTGAAATAAATGTAAAAGAAATAATAATAAAACAAACTCTTAACGAAAGCCATGAAAAATCAAAAGCAGAACAAAAAAAAAAAAAATGAAAGAACATTTTACGTTTGTCCTTTGACTCTTGAAATCATAACCAGGCACAGCTCATTCAGCCTAGCCAAAAACAGTTTGTCTGCTTTCTATTTTATTTTCATATGTCAACTCACCTTTGTTGCTTTTGCAGAGTTGCTCATTGCCGTTGCGCACTTCATCATCAATCAGTGCTTCGATTATGTCATTAAATGTGGTTTTATTTGTTACACCTGAAACGTAACGCGGCTCTCCTGCCAACCAAATTGGGATTTCTTTGTTGCCTTGTTCCTGTTATTAGAAACGAGCCATAATCAAATTTTTCAACATGTAACAAAAATCGATTTAAAGCTAATTTAATAATCTTTCTGGAAATCATTCTTTTATCGCTAATTAGCATTCATAATGCTTTAATGGCTTAGAATCGATTTAAAAAAAACCACTCATTCTGGAGTAAGAAAAATACATTTATTTATAAATTAATTAACACAGCACAATGACTCGCTTTAGGCCAAAGCTCAATTGTATAAACTAATGATAGGGACCTCTTGTTTATTGTTTAGTATCCCAGTAGCCTACTTGATATCCAAAGATATACAAAGCTCCTCAAAATTCTATTTTTAATAAAACATCTGATCCTATTTCACTA
The DNA here is from genome assembly GCA_037044495.1 of Stegana nigrithorax. Classification (NCBI taxonomy): domain Eukaryota; kingdom Metazoa; phylum Arthropoda; class Insecta; order Diptera; family Drosophilidae; genus Stegana; species Stegana nigrithorax. The sequence continues at coordinate 97,656 of JBAMBQ010000166.1, read as the reverse complement.
AATGTTTTTAAGTTTCATGTTCTGTATTCTGTATAGCAAGGAGATTAGTAAAGTCCATTTTTATTGCTAATAGACGTAAATGCCTGTTTTCATATAAACGAACAGTCGTATGCCTGATTGTTATGTAACATTGTTTTCCACCCTATTATTGCCTAATTTTTAATTAAATTTTGTCTCTGTTTTTGAAAGAAAAGGGCTTAAATAGTCAGGCTCTCATATGTTTTGTATCGCAATTTGCTTTCCAACTCCTTACGACAACTACAACCTTAACAGTATACCAACAGTGCATCCAAAAATAGACTGACGAGCATTTTTTACTTACCGCTGTACTATTTACTCCATATAAGGAAATCGAACGGGAGTGACGCCCAAAGTGGCGGCTGCTTCCATTTCGGTATTGTTTGTTTTTGCATTCCCATTGGTGCGGGTGTTGTTGATTTTGTTGCTTTGACTCTGGATGTTCGTTATAAGTACGTTCAATCGCTTGTACCTTTTTCTTTCGTTGTTCGTTTGTGTGTTGCTCATATTCAGTTCGGTTTAAATTGATATTATTATTAAAATTATTGTCATCGTTGTTGGTAATGTTGTTGTTTTTTGCATTCTTGTTTGGATTATCATGTTGGTTTTTCGGTGGTAGGATTGGACTGTAGTTGGAGCACTCTTTTCCGGTTAGATTCAGTAATGATGGACATGTGTTAAGTGTGCCTTCAATAAGTGTTGAGTTTTGATTTGGAGCCATTATTATGTTCACCCTTTGCCATGCAATTTCTTGGATTCTTCTTGTCTACTATTTTTTTATGTGCCTGGTTTTGTTGGATAACTTGAAATATTTATGAGGCCTTTAGTTGTTCGCTTTGCATTTTATTAGCAACTATCCAGTAAACATAAAACTGTACACTGTAAAAAAGATAATTAAATTTTAATAAGAGAATACTGTGATTGTTATGCTGCCGTCAGAAACTTTTTGATAAATGTATGTATATATGTATCAGTCTATTTGCTACTTCTAACACGTCAAAACATTGTGAGAAATTTCGTTGCATAGTTTCGGGCGCAGCAGGTTAACAATAGCCATTCCGCTGCTCGACGGCTTTTCAGCTTGTTGAACCTAACGATCAATTACGATTTGTTGCTGGTGATTACGTAAATTATGCCTGTATTATGCATATGTACTAGTGTTTTTTTTTAACTCTTTATGCTTTGGTAATGTGTAGTTCTTGGCCAGGCGTATACATATCCAAAGATGTACATATGTATGTAAAGTAACATATGTATGTAATAACATTTGTAAGTGTATACTTGCACATGTACATATGAGTATATGTATGTATGTTTGTGCGTTTTCAGGCAAGTGGAAATCAGTGTAACGACCTGCATGCCACTGCAACTGTTTCAAATGAAATTGCTTTCAAAAGTTTTTCATATCGTATTTGGAGTCTCTTGCCGAGCCTTGCGCGCATTTATATGCAAATATGCCGACACAAATTCCGTGTTATAGTTTTTGTGCATGGTAAGCCTTGGCGTCTCAAATAATTTGAAAAACACTCACTCCAAAAAAAAAGAAAGCGAAAAAAGGAGTATTTTATATGAATTGATACTAATTTATGCCGTGACGAAAACAACCAGAAAACATGCAACGGGAACAATATTACGGTAGGCACATTTTATTAGATTACATGAAAAGCTGCGTCAGCATGCATTCTTGAGAAATCTTTGCATTAAGAAAGAAGTTTCTCTGTTCCAATATGATTTTATTTCCAATCTCATTTTCCACAATGCCGTTGCACCACCACTGTGCTGTATAAAGTTTAAGAATGCAGAATGCGCTAGAGCGCAAAAACTCAATAATCGATGCACACAAATTCAATGAAATCCCGCACTATAGAAAGTACGACGCCCACGAAATTAGGTAATTCACTGTTGTCATATTTGTGGAAGCCATTGACCATTATTCGAATGAATTATTGCTAAGTAATTTCACTTGGTACTGATTTCGTATGCAAAGGTGCGATTTACATGGTCTGCATGCATATACGAGCAATAGAAGGCTTTATGGACAGTCACGATTAGCAGACAGTCACCTCACCGACCATAACCAGTATGCCAACCAGTGTGCTTATACCTAGCTAAACGTAAGTGACGGGTGCGCACACGAACGTACATGGATGTGTGTATAATTTTCAATCAAGATAAGTTCAAATGTAATTTTATTTCTGGGAAATTTTAGGGTTCATTGTTTGCAAACCGCTGGAGACGTGTGCATTTCAGGCATGGCAATATCGGATGCAACACGCAAAACAATTATATGAACGCGAAACAGTCATAAGCGATTTTAACTTATATATGTATATCTATATATGCATAAGTGTCTAATATTGTCATTTGTTCAAAGAACTACAACAAAGTGAGCATACACGTTACATAAAAAGCCAGTAAATAGTTTAGCTACTTTACACTAATTTAGGATACTGCAGATCATACTGGCTTCGTTTGTCGGTAAACTAGTAAATATATATGAAATGTGCATACGAATGTTTCAAGCAGCTCGCGTCTTTTTTAAGTAATGCTAATTTGCCATTACTTCAGCAATTCAATCAGTCATTATACTGGTCTCGCCCATGTACTGTGTCGTAAATATCGCGATAAGCAGCTGAAGAAATTTTCAAACACATTTCAATGCAAGTCATTCAATTTGTATCCTCTTTAGTTATTCGCTGCCATAAGTCCATTTCGATTGCGTGTGCGATTGTGATTAAAATTGAGTATTGCGCATTAGCGTACGAGCATTGAAAGCGTTTTACTGACGTGGTTAAAAGACCCTTTCTACTCAAAAGTTGTTTATATTTTAACTAATATTATGTGTAAGTACCTTTTTAATGGTTCTTTTTTCTTTTTAAAAAATGGAAAGTGCTTCATAGCTTAGGTAAAAACAAAGTTGAGTTCCTTAAACAAGGTTTCTGTGTAATAGGAATCTGATTCTTTATTTACTTCCTTGGGGATTATCGTTGACACGTTCTTCACATTAAGCTTTGGCACCCAAAGAATCACAGAATATAAAATTACGAACTGTGAATTCTCCCAGTGCCAAGATTCAATGAAAGCAAGTTTCAGCTTAAAAAGCCAAATCGAATATTTTCAATAAACTTACCATAAATAGATCAACTAAAAAGTGCGTGCGCGACTAGGAAAGCGGGTTATAAGAGATTGTAAAAAAATGTTTTTGGCTAACTTGACACACTATTTAAACAAAAATGTCTGCTTTCGAATTAAAGTTTGTTTACTTCTGGAGCATAGAACATTCAGTGGCACTTTCTGCTAGATGCGCAGCTCAGAGCTAGCTAGCACAGGACATGTTAATCCTTTGAGCTTTGACACTTAACTAAAGTAAAAACTGGCATTTCAACGTTGTAACGAACGAATGAACATGCAGCACAACATTCGCGTTCAGATGCCGCGGGCGCCGGATATGTCTAATATTTCTAGATCTAGCCTAACTGCGTGAATGAGTGCTAGCACGGTTGAGTTTCCAAAGGGCCGGAAAGGTTTTTTCAAAGTTTTTTTCGCTAGCTGCTTAGGTATTTAATTTGTGCCACACACAGGTGCTGCTGAGCTGTACTACCAGTAAGCAAATTACCGCACTCGCTGGTTACGACAGCTATCGTGTCGTCTTTTTCGTCATCGTCATCGTCATCATCGCTGTCTCTGTCCCGGTCGCTGTCGACGTCGGTTTGGTTGTTGTCCTTGTTTAGCATGCATTGCGAAGGGCAGTGCACTCATGCTATTTGCACAGTCCTGTTGTTCAACTTACCGACGTTGTCTTGTACAACACACTTAATAGGTGCACAAATATTTAAATTTTTGAAATATTTGCGTCGTACGACAAGTCAAAAAGAGCAGAGGCAGAAGCAGAAACAGAAGCAGCAGAGACCAATTTTCTTACCCAGTATAGGATGTGTTCGTAATATACGATACTTAAAATATGCACCACAGTATGTTAATTGTAGTGTGCTCGCGGTTACTTCGTTTCGGGTTGTTTCGTATTCTTTCGAATGTTTTTGTTGTTGCAGTTAAAAGTTTGGGCCGCGTTAGTCGTTATGACAACTCGCACACGGATATGAACGATAACGAAACGCACGGTATCCTTGACGACGAATGACTAACTAAAATTTTATTTGCTACCACAAAACTTTAAACCAAACTAACATACGGCAAAAGCCGCAGCAGCAGAGTTAGCAGCGGCAGCGGAGACGTTGGTCATGCGAACATACACTGACAGCACTAACACAGACAGGCTTACTTACACCTGGGCATCAGAAGAACGTGCACGCACACAAAGCAGTTACACCTTGCATAGGGGTAGATACCCCGCGTTTTGAGCCGCACAATGCCGTGCGGCATGCAACACAACAGCGTCAGGCAACAAAGGCAACTCACTTTATTGGCGTCATCGGCAGCGCGCTAAAATTGCTTTGCTTGCCGCGACTTTACGCTGCCTTTACTGCAGTCGGAGTTGTTACAACCAAAAGCAATAACAACAACAACAGAAACTGAAAAAGGAACAGAAACAGAAAGAACCGCCACCACCACCTTTGCACATACATATGTAGGTGGGTTCGGCAGCAAAGTTTGGCAATCAGCGTGCGCACACTCGCTGTCGATGTCGCTGGCAACTGCCAAGTTATGCTACCAATTTATCCTATCACCAAAAGTGCTTTTCCACTCGCGTACATAAAGAAAAGAGGCGGCGGCAAAGAAGTAGTTGCCAAAGAAACCACCGCCGGCACGACAGTTCACACAGGCACTTCCACGTCATAGGTAGCGATTTTGTGGTTGCTATTGTTGATATGGTTGTTGTTGCATTTCTCACCTACATCATGCCACCATGACTCGGCGGTCTGCCTTCCTGCGTGACACTCCTTCTTGACCTGTACACAGCACCATCCAAATGCTGCGCCTTCCTCACCACCCCAAACCCAACCGCTTCACTGGGTTTTTTGCTATAGCGTGCTTTCTAACTTCTGCCAACGTTCTGCCGACACCGCCACCGCCGCGGCGTTTGTCATTTGGTAAAAAGAGATTGTTGATAACAACAACAAAAAATCAAACAAAAAACAACAAAAATACATATATACATAAGAAGATTTTTGTAGTGTTGTGTTGTGCACATTTTACTGTTAATGGTGTAGCATATTCATTTTTCGAAATTATATTACAGGTGCAATTTGCTTTGTTGAGTTTTTTAAAAAAATTCCTGTTTTTATATTTTATGCTCAGTAGAATTTGACTTTATTATACAATATTACATAATAACAACAGCTATCACGGCAAGTTAACCTCCGCTTTGGATAATCCTATAAATTTTCCATTTGCTCACTCCTATTGCTGAAAGATTTAAAATGGCCTGCACGCGCAATGAACATATTGGGGCATTTAAAAAGTGCAAGCGGATTTTGATGGTTGTATTGTATCAAACGAACACGCATTTGAAAGGTGACATTAAAGCCTATATTTTTTGCTAAGACAGATCTGTAAATTGTCGTTGACACAATCGGATTACTGCTGCACGATATATTGGTGTTAAGAATTAATACATTAATTACATTAATTAGATTATATCTAATCAAAAAACCGCACGTACTTTTAAATCACACAATATTGATGAGATTTTGGAAGTTAGTCATACTGCTTTCTTGTAAAAGTTCAAAACGAAGTCGAGAAGCGGCGCACCCGACTATAGAATACCCTGTAACCAATCCAAAATTATATATATACTATATGTTATATTTTTTTTTCTTTTTTTTTCACAGACGTTGTGGTAGCGCACAACCAAACAAGAGGACTTACGAAACCAGATCTAGTGTCTGTTCCACAGCAACGACCGGTAATGGTCAACAGCCGATATTTATCACATTCAGGTAAATGATTGGATATTACTTAAAATTAGCAAATCCAAAGTTTGTTAACGATATCTTAATAAAAAAAGTTTTTCTCAGTAAACGTGGTTTTTCGACTGATCGTTCCTATGATAGCTATAAATTATAGGTTCGATATCGAAAAAACCAAATATCGAAAAACCGTTATGCCTCTTAGGAGACTCTTCATGCTAAATTTGGTGGCTAGATCAACTCGCCTTTCGATGCTCATCAAGAATATACGTATATAATTTATGTGGTCACAACTTTAATATACCCTTTACCATGTTTTGGTACATGGTATAAAAAGTTACATAACATACCTTAAACGAATTCATATTTTTAAATAAAATAAAAAAAATACACCTACAGATGTATGCATATCAGCCTGGTTACAGCCTTATGAAAAGCTTAAGGGACGTATCTCGCATACTCAAGAAATTCAGCACACGAAACACCAACCTTTTTTCTCTTGCTATTTGTTTACTGTTTGTAGTTAGTAATTTTTGGTTTTAATTTTAATTTTTTTAACTTCCTCTCTGTTGCAAAACAATTACTAAGAAATGAATTTTGCAGCATTGGGCCGTTTCGACTTTCCAAAAAGTATTCAATCCAGTTAAGTTTGGCCATTTGCGAGTGAGGCTTGAATTTTGGTTTTTCCTAACGCAAACTTGCCTTAGGTAATCAAGTTGTGCAACATAATTTAAAACACGCAAATTAATAATTTACCAACGCAGGCAATGTGTGGGTTAGTTGTTTACTTTTTCAGCATGTAACTTAGTTGAAGTTGGTTGTTTTTGTTTTTTATTTTCTCTAGGAAGTCGTGGGTGTCGGTAGTCGATAGTGTCGGTTGAATAATGTAGCTGTAGCTTAGGGGTGGCCACCCTTTGGCCAAAACCCTAAAAGGACACTAAGGAACGGCTATGTCACAACTAAAATAAATTTACCTGCAACGTGACAAACTACTCACTTGAGTGACTTTACCGTACGCCGGCATAATTCGCTGCGACACTCGACCTGAACGCGCCGAGGGCAGTTAGTGTGGGAAAGCGACAAAAAATAAGAAACTGAGCCTTAAAGAGAGACTACACTGGTCAAACATTCGACGCAACAACGAATATTTTGGTGTTTTCTTCAGATATTTCGATTCAAGGATTTTTACGCCAGCAGCGACCCTTTTTGGGGTTTTCTAATTTTTCCAGTCTCACACACAATTTTGTGTTTTTTTTTTAATTGGAATTGCAGAACCGATGCACTTCCTACTAATTATGGGTTTTTTTTTACAAATGAGCTGGCAAATCTGTGATTTCGCGACCATGACCGCACGCGACCAAAACCACAAAAACAAAAAAATCCCATAATTAGCAGCAACTGCATGAATTCTGCAATTCCAATGATTAGAAAAAAACCCAAAAAGGATCGCTGGCGGCAAAATCCTTGGATCGAAATAACTGAAAAAAACACCAAAATGTTCGTTGTTGCGTCGAATGTTTGACCAGTGTAGCCTCTCCTTTAGGCGAACGCATATTGCGTACGCAGGTATTATGCGGGCCCATCTGACTAAAGGCAATATGCTTGTGGCGTGCCATGGCGTGTCAATCAGCAAAAAGCAATTTAAACGATTTTCCCTCGTGAAAATACGAATGTGGCAAAGCTTTTATTTTTTGGCGTTATTCAATAATTTATTCATTACTTCTTTTTTTTTCTTCTCAATCGTTTAACAATAATGCGAGTATAATCGTCTGCACGCAGATGCCATTAGTTTTCAACTTCTTATATACAATAATCATTAATATACAGGTAAATAATTAGTTTGTGTTGAAACATGGAACCTATTATCAACGGCCATAGTGATGGCTACACGGTGACATTATAAATACAAGCAGAGTCAGTTGTTGTCATCTAGCTTAGACATGCTTAATTTAGTATTTGTTGCAGCCGCCCTTACATGTTCGCATCTACTCCAGCGTCGCTGCAATCAGCACCCACAACAGCTTCAGATCCTAGTGCCCCATGCAAAAACGGCACTTGCGCTCTGGTTATATAACCGGTTGGATCGAAGTGGTTCTCTTGTACTTAACATTGCAAGAAATAAATGAAAAAACGCAACTCAAACTCATGTAACCTGCGCAAATATGGAAATTCCATAATTAAATGGGTGTTACTTCGTGGGCGTCATACCTTTCTCTTAAAGAGCTTTTTCTGCTTGCATAATTTATTTGCATGAATTTTTTCGGAAGTACGGCTGGTAGTACATATGTATATTTAATACCCCTTGGTTCCCTAACAATTATGAAGTTGCGAATTAAGCCTACTTTAGAATTATTTTGTAAGAATTGGTAGCTCTTGATTTTAGATATAAGCGCAGATCACTTACTAATCATGAAAAGTGGTTGAATGGGGGCAAGTTATTTTTTAATAAAATATGCCATTGAACAATTTTGTACAAATTTTAAAACAGCATATTCGTGTATAAAACGATATTGGCTAAATGGCAAAATAGTAGATTGGTTCCAGTCTCAACAAAGCATATTTCTTCATTCGACCGAAACCTCTTACCGTCGAGCCATTTCTTCATGTTTGGACACAGGGAATAGTCGCAGGGGGCTAAATCAGGTGAATATGCTGGATGGGGTAGCAGTTCATAGCCCAATTTATGGCCATGACGACTACAGAAGTGACCGTCCATGAGAAGTCATGGTCAAGATAGTCAATGTGAATGTCGCCGCGTGTATCCTAAAAAACAGTCACAATGATTTTTTTGGCCGACAGATACATCATCGGTTGCATTTATGATTGAGTGTGAGCAATCGCGGCACCCATCGCGCGGACGACTTTTTCATATCCAAATATTCATGTAATATATGAATATATATATGCCATAGCCACTTCACTAACTTTCAATCTCCGGTCGTTTAGATTCATTTCATGGATTATATCGACGATTTCTGGCGTAACGACCTCTTTTGGGCCACCTGAACGTTCGGCGTCATTTGTACTGGTACGACCACTAGTGTCAGCCATATGCAAATATTCGAAATGAACGTTATTACACAAATAGCAGCCGGCTGGAAGTTATATTTACCGCGTGCCAACGACTCATGCTGCCAATCGCAGCTGCAGAATCATTAAGCGCAACGAAGAAACGTGGGAGCATGAGTCTTTAGGGTATATATGGAATGAGGGAGATGGAAAGAGAATGATCAGAGCCAAATTTCAGCCCTAAAGGTGAAGCAAACAAAAAAAGAAAAAGGTAAATAAACATAAGAACACTTGTCGTTTTTTTTTTCCTTTAATTATCATCATCATCATCGTCAAAGTGAGAGTCATTGTGTGAGAAATTAAAGTTCGTACCGGTTTTTACAAGACGGTGGCCACTTGCTGCTTGAAATCGACAACCAGAAGACAATTGAACCTGTGTTTTTTGTGTTTCTCTTACCTTACATCGTTTCCTCCGTCAGTTGGTCTAGCGGACTGTAGGTTGCGTACAACTGACAACAGCGACGTTCACTTGTTTTTTTTTTTTTTTGCTGTTAAACTTGTTTCTATCTTGCAAGCTGTTTCTTCGTTTGTTACTCTTAGCTCGGCTGTTTTAGGGGTTGGAATAAAACAAAACCGTTAATGGAACACACGAGGCAAGAACCGCAATTTAGAGCAGCAACAATGATGAGGATATTTAATTCAAGAACGCGTGTGCATTGACCTGAAAATAAGAATGTATAACTGCGTGCGAAGCATTTTCACAGGTACAGGGTGACTTATTAAATAAAACAAGGTGTTCTTTTCTTTTTTATTAATTTCATTTTTGAGACCTTTATTAATGCAAAGCTTGTTGTTTATTACCTTTATGGTTGTTTTTGTTTTATGGCGTTCTTTTGTTTCCTTTTTATTTGTATTCTCTGCTCTTTTTTTGGTTTTGGGTTTTCAAAATTGTGTTTTTACAATAAATAAATTTAATGTACAGTCGAATCTCGCTAATCCGAAAAATCCAGTAATCCGAATGGTTACTTTCGTTCATTGGGTACTCTGTAAGCCGAATGTATTGCAATTCTTTAATCCAAATCGCATGGTTGCCTTATGTTTTCAGTGGAATTTTTCATTGTAACGGAAATATAACGTTAATATAATGTGTTTGACTGTGAAAATACACATAGCAATAGCAAAACCAAAGCAACAGAAAAATATACGATGTTAGATTGTTGCTTTCTTGGGAGTGCAAAGCGACAGCATACTTTTTTGTGAAATACTGAGTTTGTAAATTTTGTCATTTTTTGTGATTTAGTGCCAGTAAAAGAGTAGAAAACTTAAGTTTTTTTATGTTTAAATGTTAATTTTTCATTGAAACTTATTGTTTTCTTTAATAAAATTACATATATTATAACTATCCAGTAATCCGAAAAATTCAATTATCCGATTTGGGCTTTAAGTCATTATTTCGTATTAGCGAGTTTCTACTGTATTTTGTTTCATTGCGTGAATTTAGCCAATTTTATATATATATATTTATTTTTTTTAAAAATATAATATATTTATAATTTAAAAAATTTAGGAAAGTTACCTATTTATATTTTTAAAAATGTATTCCGCTCATTAACGTTTTCCTTTTAATTGTTCTGCTTTGTTTGGTTTAAACATAATATTTAACTTTCATTTGCAAGATGTTCAATAATAAAGAAAAGTATTAAATAAACTATTTATGCATCATTTACTTAAAAATAATTTGCCTATATGCGATGATGTTATTTTTTATTTAATGTCTTCCTCCATTTTTGTTTGTTTTTGATTAAATTAGAAAATAATGCAAAATTCAAAAGATATTTTAATATTAATTAACAGTTTAAATATAAATATTTACAATTCATTTTCTAAATGTAAATTTTCAAATTTGAAAATAAATTTTTTTTTTGTTGTGGTTTTTATATGTATTTTGGTTTACCCACAAATAATTAATGTTTTTGTTTAAGCTCTGTGCTATTAATTTTTAATATTTTTTTTATTATAATTTTTAGCATTGTTTATCTAATAATGTTTTTTGTTTATTTTGTTTTGTATTTTTTATTTAGACATTATTTATGTTTGTGTTATGCAACTTTTGCGATTTGGTTGGTGAGTTTATTATATCAGCAGTTTAGCTTCAGAGGAGGAATAACTGCCAGAAATTCATAATCGTTTAACAAAAAAATATGGACAAATAATAAAATAAAATATAATAAGTGAAGGCACCTTTACAATAAATTAGTTTTTTTTTTTTTTTAACTACAGTTGTTTGGCTTATAAATGCATTTAGAAAGATGTCGCTAATTTCCAAGCCTCGTTTTTAACAGCTGCAGTGACTTTGTCACTTAATTCACTAATAACTCTTTACGTGTAAACAAGTTTTATCAGCTTTCATACTACTTTAAAAGGCTGTTTAAAAAACTAAATAGATTAAAAATTTTTTTGTAAGCATTTAGAACTTCATTATTGGCAACTTATGACCTCTTTGAAGCGCTTTTAGCATTTTCCAAGAAATATTTTTGTCTTCTGAGTTGTAATAATTTTTATTACAAATCGTTGCATTTTCTCAAAGGAGCATCTACATAAAGTTTATGTTTGATGTTTCCAAAATAAAATGGAGTAGCTTAACTTGTTTTTCTTTTTGTGATGGCGTTACAACAACAATTTTTGTAAATTGCAAAAAGATTGTCATCGATTTGTAAAACAGAAGAAATATAAGCTTTTTCTTGTGTTTTATTCTAAAAATTTGACTAAATTAAAATAATGAAAACTGTAAATTGTATCTTTACCAAACTTATATTGGGTCATAATTTTTGTTAATTTTTTTGCGCAAAAAGCCTTTACTACGAGTAAATATATGATATATTGTTTTCTTTTACACATAACAATACAATGATATAATTAAACAAATAGTAACGGTGGCCCTCAGTAACCTGCTCAATTATAAATTTTATTTTTAACGATTTTATCACAAGGCTTATTCGTAATTAGTTAATACACACACATAAGCATATATATAATCATATACATGTAGTTGCATATATTTGATTTTTATTTTTAAATTTAAACATTTATTAATTATGTTTTAAAGCGCAATCTGAAGGCTTTCAACTGTACAGTTGGTCAATTGCCAAAGTAACTGAAGCAATTAAGCTTGCTAACACTTTGTTTTTTTTTTTTTAATTTTCTTTTAGTAAAAAAGTTTACTCGGGTTGACACAAACTATCATTTATATGATATTAAATACATACATAGGTTAATAAAGTTAGGTTGGCATATTCAGCGTTTCCTTTTGTGAATGTTTGTTTTTAGTTTTATCGTATTAGTTTTCTCTGTTGGCTTTGATATGTATACATATATTAATAATAAAATTTTCATGTAAATCTCGCCAAAAACTTTGAAACAGTACCAAACGCAAATGTGAGCAACGGTCACTTTAAAAAAAACTGAAGGAAACATGTCATAAATTTTTCTTGAAGAAATACAATGTGCTCTATAACGTATATGCATTAATGTTTAACTTTCACCCAACACTTTATTGTAACTACTAAAATTTATTTTCGATTTAATTTTATATTTTTACTTTGACGCTATTAAAAGCAAATGATTCATTTATCTAACTAAATCAATTTAACTAAGACAATTCGACTAAATAGCTTTAGATTTGGTCGATTTTTCTACCAATTAATATTTGCTTAGCTCAGTGTATACATAATTAAAAATTTTTTGCTTTTGTTTTTTTTTTTTTTTTTTTGTTTTTTTAGCATATGTCTATACAATTTCGTATGTTAAGTGACGCATTAATTGTATATTTTTCTAACTGTTAGGTTAATCGATAAAGCTGTTCGGTTTAAGGTTATGTATCTTTTTTATCTTTTATTTAATTGGTTCAGAATTCAGCAGCACTTTTTGCATATTCATTTAAAAATATTAATGTAATTTTCTTTTTGGTTTTTTCTTTAATTTACAATTTGCTAATTATTCGTTTTACTTAACAATGCATTTGTAATAATATTTTATTTAATTAACAAGTGAATAAATTTTTAATAAACTTAATATCAATCAATAAATAGATTTCTGATCTATTTTAAAAAGGCAGTCGAAAGCGTTTTGCTTTCTTTTTAAATTTTTTATTTTTACTTATTACTTTTGTGTTTATGTGGGCAACTTATAATTTAACTTTAATATCAATGACTTATTATATAAACGGTTAGAATATTTTTTTTCTTTGTTCCGTATTTCTGTTTTTGCCTAATTCACGAATTTGTTTTCAACTTTGCATAATCGAGTTACAATTTTCTATTATATTAGAACATACCGTACTTTCCGCTTATGACGAACTTCAAGGATCCGGACACAATGGTTCGTTATAACCGAAGTTCGTTATAAACGAAGACTCCAAGAAAACAATTTATGTATATGCACATGCAATTGGTATTTATAAAATTTTTTTTATGGTATTTTAAGAAAAAAATTTGTTTTTAAAAAAATCAGTTATTTAAGAAGGCTGAGTATATATATATATATTAGCTTATTTTATACATATACAAAAATTCAAGCCAAGAAATTGCTGAATCGCTGAGGCCCTTGATTTTCTTCTTGTTTTTAAGCGTTATGGTATTCCATGTTTCTCTTTTAGAGATAAACACTTTCTTTGTTTTCCGTCCATCTTCTAACTGTACAATTTTTAGCTGCAGTGTGCACATCGTCTTCACATATACATTAAACTTGGGGAAATTTCTGGAATCGAGGAAACACAAAAAATAAAACACGCAGTACAGTGTTTCCATCGCAAACATATAATTTTTGTTCATAGTGAGACTTTTTGGTTCGTTATAACCGAAAAATAAACAAGTTTTTTATGCAAAATGGTTCTTTATAACCGAAAGTTCAAAATATGCATGCTATATTAGAAATAAAGCTCTTATTTTTAAAAATGGATCGCTATAACCGAAAGTTCGTTATAACCGGTTTCATTATAAACGGAAAGTACTGTATTTTAAAATACTCGTAAATTTTATCACTTTTCTCATTAATTAATTTCATTAGTGCAACTTTTTGCTTGTGTCTTCTTTTGTTATGCTTAAGTGAAATAACTCATTGTGTTTGGCTTAGTTCCTTTCTTTCTTTTCTTTTAGTGTAATTAAATAATAAAAAACACGATCTTAACGATCATTGTTTGTTGTTTTGTATTGGGTTTGTTACTTGTGTGTTTGTTGTGTAAGTTGAACTGGTTCTACAATACGAGTACTTTTTTTTTTATTCTGTGAGTTGTCTCTTAGCTAATTATTCATTTAATATTTTAAGTGATTTTGCTGTTTAATTTTACGAAAATCCTTTATAGTGTACGAAAAAGAATATAAGAAAAATGGAGTACGCGGTCGGAAATGTTATTCTTGCAATGACATCAATTGTTTTTGCCACACGTATCGGATGCGGTGGCTCCTTTTTTCGCACTTGAACGAAGCAGGTCTGCAAAACAATTTACATTAAAATAAACGTATGCATGTAAAAATGTTACCAGAGAAACCAAAAAAAAAAATATATTTCTTTGTCTCACTTTCTATAGTTTACAGGGTAGCCAGCCAAAAAAAGTAATATATTTATTTAAAAGTTAAAGCCATTTTTCTATTAAGTTGTCTCAAAATGCCTTTCGATTTTTAATTTATAGCATACTTTTTGGAGTATGTTTTATTTGGCATTTGGTACTTCTTGGGACTAATGCTGGACGAAACATCGATGTAATATCGATACATGGATGTTTGTAAATTTATTTCGATCATCGATGTTTTTTTTTTACTAATTTCATAACACTGAGAAAAAAACGTGGGAAAAGCTAGGTAAGTGAAAATCTTATATCATGATATAATAATAATAATAGCTCTAATTAGCTTGTATTATAGCTTGTTGAACAAAGAGTTGAAATATTTCGTAATTGTTTTTTTGTCTTGGAGCACTTTTGTTTGTATATAACAGAGAAAAATAGTTGGTTTCGTTTTATCTTCTATAATTTTTATTTTTTTGCTTTAAATTTGTTTACTAAAAGCATTTTTAAATAATAAAGCTTAACTAACAAATAAAAAATATTAATTTTTTAAAAGGATATTGGTGGTGGCAATGTTTGGAAATGGAGAAGTTTTTGAAAAATTCGAATGGTAATTATAATCTTGTAGTTGCAGTCTTATTTGTGTGGCTCTGTGTTTTCATTATATATTGTATATATGTTTTTGCATGTAGATTGGAATAATGCGAACTCTATTAATTTGAACAATGAAGTTGATGAAGAAATCCCTAGTAACCGGGCAAAATATGGAAACTTAGCAGTCTGGAACTTTTTTAATAAGTCCACGGATGGCTTCCTAAAATCTAAGCATGTAGACATGCTTCTTTTCATCAATTAAAATTAATGGATATCAGATTTTCCATAATTAAGAATTGGTAAACATCGACGTTTCTCCAGCACTACTTCGGACCTAATACGTTAAGGTCAGTGAGACATTCGGAATAAATTTTTTACTGTTTTAATTTCGTTTCGCGTTTTAAATTTACCTCTGTTGCGCAACCGTTATTCGCCGAGTGTGTGCAGGGACTATTGCTGCCGCCGCAGGTCGTGCATGCGACAATCTCATTGGGTGCGCCGGCGTCGCGTCGCTTCTCACCCTGGTAGACGGCGGTAAATTTAAAAAACTTTTTGTTTAAATTTGAAATATTGCAAGTTCGTTTTCATTTACACACACATAGAGTATTTGAAATTTTTGTGGTTGTTATTTAATATTATTACAAAAACATTTTAAAATATTTATGTATACAGAAAATATATGTATTTAGACAAATATATATAAAGTTAGTTGGAAAAAAATTAACGTGGGAACGAACGAAGAAACGTTGAAATTAACGAAAATTTGGCATTTGCATTGTTGTCATTTGGTTTGTTTATTATTTAATTATGCGCATTTGAAAAACACAGCAAAAAAGCGTTAAAAATAGAAAAAGAAATTTTTTGTTATTAAATATTTACGTGAATATTTATTTACTTCAATTAAAAGTATACAAAATACAAAAATTCAATTCTAAATAAGTTTTTGCCAAGTACACAAACATTATATTTAAAATAAATAATATTTGGTGACACAAACACATAATTTTTAAAACAAAGATTTTTAATATAAATATTTTAATCAAAATTATTCTGCTTAAATTTCATACTTACGGGCTGTTAGGATTTTCAATACAAAATGCAATTTGGTTTTGTTCATTAATTGGCAGCATTGCACAAAAAAATTTGAAATATTTTGTATTGATTAATTGTTACTTAATTACAAAATTATTATTTAAATATTTATGTTTTTAATAATGTCTATTTGTTAATTTAACTTTATTTTTTTAATTATGTATTGAATTTTGTACGTAATTTGAGTTTATTTAATATGCAGCTTTTTTGATTTCTATGGCATGAGAATTTGGCTAAAATAAACGGGTCAAACTGGAAAAATATCCAATTTGTCGAAGAAACAAAAAACAACATTTAAAAAGAAGTTCAAGCGAGAAAACAGCATAAACTAAGAGAAAAGCAAAAAGTAGGCAGTTAGGTGTAAGAAACTCAAACAGCGAGACGTAAAAATTCTTTTGAAATGAAACTCCATTTAAAAGCTTCTTTATCTGAATTTGAAACCTGGTTTCACTTTTTGTTTTTTTGTTACATTTATTCGCAAAACTGCAAATTTGAGTTTATCATCCCCATGGACGTCTACCACACTATAAGTAAAAATGTGCTTAAATTTTTTTAATGAATGCAACACCGAAGACCGAAAATTGCTGAAGTGTTCAGCCTACAACGGCATACACAATACATACATACATATACTGAATGAAGAAAAGTATACTGTGCGTGTAGCCTGAATGGGAGAGAACGAATATGGCCACGTGAGCGATTGAAGATTATGTTTGTACATACATATGTACTGTATGTGTTTTGTGGGATAATTATAATAATATGGCTTGGAAAAGTTTACATAGCCAGCTCAAAATAAAAAAAAAAGGAGTTTTATACTAATTACATTTATAAGTGGAGCTAAAATTAGATTTACTTTATATTGTTATATATGAGTGTACATTGAATTATGAGTGCAATAATATTTATTTTGCATATTTACTACAAAATAAAATGAACAAATAAACAATATAAATAACTAAAATCAGAAGGCAAAATGAAGCCCAATAATTGACAAAAATACACGAATATATATACATAAATCAGTATCATTTCAAGGTAATACATTAATGACAGAAAATGAGAGCACTACATTGCGATTCGCTTTGCTATCTCAAAATAAATAGTCAACCTAACTAACAAGTGAGCAAGAAGCAGAGATAGAGTGAGAGTGAACGCGTTTGATTACGTTTGGTTAACGAAAAAGTGACTCGAAGTCAACTCGTTTTCTGCTCATATAAGTACATATTGTATTCGAAATTGAATATGTAATCATTTGTCTCATTCAAAGAAGCACGTGAGTCTATTGAAAATGAAAAAAATCTGCAAATTTCAGCACGGTTTGCATATTGAACTGCTTCCGTTTTCAGTGTGAGTGCACTTTCCTGCTGGTTCAGTGTTTTGTTCAGCCAGCGCTGTAACACACGTACGGTACAGCTATCTAACTAAGTGGCTTCAACAGACGCGTCAGGTAAATCCACAAGAAAAAACTAATGCGGGATCTAGTAATTCTGACTTATGTGCTAATTAAAGTAAAATTTGTGCCAGATTCATTGGTTGAAAAATGTGCCTTATCGTAATTGAATCCTAAATGTAGAAGCTGGCATAGATATATGTTTTGTTGCGATTAGCATCATTATGTTAACATATAACCGTCATTACCTAAACAACGAAATTAATTTAAGCGAAGCCATACGCAAGCTGCGTGAGCCCGAGTAGAACGCTTTTAGGCGGTAAGTATTTTGGCGATACGTATTTTATTCTTTTGGTTTTTGAGTTTTCTTTTTAGATTAACCTTAAAGCACAACAGCAAGCGTCAAGCAAGCAGCTCGAAACATTCCGGCCCAGTCAGAGATTGTCCTGACGAAGTTTCAACACGATATGTCCGTGAAAAGTCTTAAAGTTCAACTTGTTTTTACATCGTGATACGCATTTATTTATTTCCAGAGAAACGTCAATACCGCATTTATGTTATTCAACCTTTTACAAAACAAAAAAAAAAAACTAGAAAGACAGGGCTATAGTCGGATATATAGAAAACCCTGTACCCAATCCAAAACAAAATAAATTTTTTTTTTTAGTAAAAGCCATTTTTCGGCTTATCGTTCCTATGGCAGCTATATGTTATAGTAAACCGATAATTATCATATTCAGGGGTATGATTGGATATTACCTAAAATTATAAAATCCAAAATATGGTAACGATATTTTAATAAACAAAAAAGTTTTTCTCAGTAAATGTTGTTTTTCGGCCGATCGTTCCTATGACAGCTATATGTTATAGGATTAATATCGAAAGAAAAAAATAAACTTGTTATGCCTATGTAGGTCTTTCCGTTTCCGAGATCCGTGCGTTCATACAGACAGACAGACCGACATGGCTAGATCGACTCGTCTTTCTATGCTGATCAAGAATATAAATACTTTGTGGGGTCTGCCACGCCTCCTTCTGCCCGTTACATACATTTGCACAACTTTAATATACCCTTTACCATTTTTTGATACAGGGTACAAAAATGTCAATGAAAAAGATTAACGCACTAAACTTAAGAGCCGCAACGCGCCATTCAATGATTTTCTTAATGTCTGCTTTCGTTCAGGTCATTTGTTTGTGTATAATTTGCTTAAACCTCTGTTGCAATAAAGGCTTATTCACTCACTCATTGCACTCGACGCCGTTGTTCTGCTCTTACCAATACCGTGCCGCATTTCCACTTTAGTTCTCTATGAATAATTATGACAGGAAAACAGAACATTTTTCGTGGACACATTCATGGCTTCAACGAGAGCTGCACCAGCTGTAGTAGCAGCAGTGAAAACAACTCCAATAACAACAGCAACAACAACAAGTGCACATCCGCAATAACACCCAGAAAAAAAGGTAAAAAAGTTAAAAACTGCACCGCCTGCATCGCTTACATCGCCAACAGCGCCATCATCGGCATTATTGCCGCCATCAACATTTTCAGTAGCCATGAGCAGCTGCGTCAACTCGTCTTCAGGAAGTACAGCATAATTGGTTGCTCTTCTTCTAGTGCTATTCCTCAAATTCTGACTACCCAACGACAGTGATTGGTTTATTCTGTCTTGCTTATTTTGTGTAATTATTTTTGTATGTATGTATGAATGTATGAAGATGGTTAATATATTTGCTCGGGGTTATTCAGCGGAATCATGCCGATTGTTTACTTTAGACAATTGAGAGTGGCGGCCTCTAAATACTAATAGATGGTATGCCACAGGTACTATTCGCGTTTGATTTGTGCACTGTACTTAAGGAATCATCACACTAATGTAATGTGTTTATCGAGTAAAAGTAACAAAGCCTATGAATGTTCATTCTCACAGTTAACTTTCCCTACTTCTGACTTACTTTGCCTAAGACATTGAGCCATTTGCAGTAAAAGTTGAAGTTTATTTTTTTATTTTAATTCAATTTGTTTTTTCTTTATTTTCTTTTCACTGTTCGAAGACTTGACCGTGCAGATAAATTGCAATAGAAATAACTTCAAGCAAAAGGTTTTTAGTAAAAGAGTTCGGAACTTTTTGGTAACTTTTATGCTATTAAATGCGAATTAAAGTTTTCCTTATTTCGGCTCTCTTTATTGGTTTATTGGCATGGGCACAACAAAGGTTAAGACGTTTATGGAGTTTAAACAATCACACAAGGCTTTGGGCATTAGCGTGGTTAGTAGCTAACAACGCAACGCACCTCAACGCATCGCCTTCGACACGCCGCATGCACACAGTCACTTACGGTTTCGCTGATTGTAATGCCCCGCTCGTGGCTGGACGCAGGGGAAGCTGTGGCCGAAGAGGCGACGGGCAAGTCACCTGCGGTTTGCACGGGCGTCTCCCTGCTGTCGTAGAGGCCGACGGGTGAATTAGAGCGCGAAGACTTCTTGCGTGGCGGCTTAAGTGGCGATAATTGACGTTCATTCAGATCGATAATGCCCACAGCTTGGTCTGAGGTCGACACCAGTTCCTTCACTTGGGCTGCCGCAGATTGAATGCAGATGCGTGTGGTAGCTGCGCCGTCGTTAGTGCTAGGCACAATGATCCGCGGCGTGTTTGTGGCCATCGTGCATCGCAGATAGGCGCCTCTCGACGCCTCGTCGCCGAGGTCTTTGAAAGTCACCTGCATTGTGTGAGCTGGCTTGGCTTGCGCAGCGGTCAGTGCTGTCCCTGTTGTTTCAAACAGATCCGGCTCAGCGTAGATGGGCTCAGTTGGGGCCTGCGAGGGGGTGGCTGCCTGTGCGATTTGACTAGTGCTCTCTGACTTAGCGCTGCTGGGACTTTTGCGTTTAATTGAACGTGCACGCAAATTCTGTACAGCCGCGCCGATAATGCCGCCGTGCGCCTCCTCCCACCTCATGCCAATCGTTGGCATCGGTGTGCCCGGTGCTGTTGTCGCCGCCGATGTACCCATGGGCGTCATCACAGCGCTCGTGCTTGCGCTTGCCTTTTCGGACGACAAAGCAGCATGAAATTCTCGTTCGATTATTTCCTATATTTGTGTATTGTTACTTTTTTGGTTTTGTTTTGTTTCTTGCTTATTTTGGTGAATAAATACACGAGTTTTGAAAAATGAGCGAAAGTGGCGGTTAGAGTGGTTTGTCAAAGAATAGGTAGAATGTTTTTGTTTTATTTGTTATTAATATTTCTTATTGCATGTATTTTTGTTATTAAGTTTTCAGTAATTCAGTTTAAGTTGGTTTGGTTTTTTTCGCTTTGTCTCATTGTTAGTTAAGGTTGACAGGCAAAGCCTACATTTATAATACAAATATTATGTACATTTGCAATATTTAGAGGCGCATTTATTAATCTGAAAAATTTATTAGTGTAAATGTCAGTCTATGCCGCAATCAAAATCATCATTTGGTCTATTGAATTATGCTAAATGCATCAATTATATGTCAAAATTATCGGCGCAACATCGGCGCATATTGCAATATTTAAATATTTGTTTATATGTGACCAATAAACTATCACAAAAAATAAAGGTATATGTGCAACTTTGCATACGAATACAAAACCGTATATTTTGACATATTATGTCAGTTACATTTTTTTTGATAAATACAGCAGGTACTTACAAATTGATTTGTGCTTTTTTTCTTTTTTTTGCCTTATTTGGTTATAAATATTGTACAAGAAAGCTAACTGAAATATTTCAATGCAGAAATACCATTAAATACCACTACGCGAATTGGTGGACACAAATGAGCAAAAAAAAAAAGATACACAACCATTATTTGCAAATGCTGCAATCTACAATAGACATTTATTGCAAACACTTCAAAATCAAATTGTTCAAAACAAACGCTTTTCGATACCAAAGCGTTGCTGGCTACATGAAGCAGTTTGTTAGTGGGATGTGTCACTTTGTAAAAAAATAAATTTTAAAACTTACTAAAAAAATGAAAGTAATAAGTTTAATTCAATACGTTTTTTTTTATTTTTTTTTATCAAGTTTTGTTTCATACACCGCGAAACGTTTAACATTTTTCCCAATTGTTAGTGACCTTAAAGTGTGTTTTTTCTCCATTTCAATCAATACATTCATATATGTAGTATTTCATAATTACAATAAAAGGTAACGCATTTAATATCAAAAGGTCAAAGGTGTTAAACTCAACCGAAACAAACAAAATTATGATAATGGATTCAAACAAAAAATAAAAAATTAATAAATAAATTAAACGCAACAGTTAAAGCGTGCGTCTAAAAATTGAATTAATTAGAAAATAATAAATTGAAATTAATATTTGGTTTTGATCTTTAAATGCTACAACTAATTAAAAATTTTCCATAAGCGAAATTCACATGCCTTTCTTCTGTATTCGTGTTAGATTTGTAATCTGATTTTTGTTTTGATTTCATATTTTCTTTATAAACTCGAATGGTGTTAATGATGTTGTTGTGTTTTTCTTACTATTTAAATAATAAATAAAGCAAAACCTTGTGAATCATGTGTAAGTTTTGGTTAGTTTATTATATGGTGAATTTTTCGTTTTGATTATTTGGGTTGTAGTAGAGTGGTGCATGAGAGGTTGATAGCTTACCAAAGGACTTGCAAGAATTACTCCAATCCTGCTTAGAACCGCTGGAAGACGCTGGAAAAATGTACACAAAATAATGTTCATACATAAAACACACTTTAAGTTTTTTGTTGGTAATTTGCGGGTATAACCTTGTTTGCTATTTTTCTTCAATCTTAATTTCTCAACTTTAAAAAATATGTTAATTATTACACTTATTCGCTAATATTAATTACAACTGAAATTTTTTCTTGATTAGGTTCATCACAAAAAATTGGGAACAATGTTAGATTTTGTTGTCGTTATCTATAAATTCGGTTTGCTTTTTCAAATTTGTATTAAAGTTACTAAATTTGTCGAAACGTAATAAAAGAAATAATAACCCAATAGATTTTCTTCAATAAGTTCAAGTAAAATATTTCTGTTTTGCAACGCTTTTTATTCTTTACGTAAAAATGTTCTTATTTTCTGAAAAAAGTCTCCTAACAACAAAATGAAAGTATAGCCGAAATCGGTTCAACTGTAACCAGAAGAGAAATAGAAAATCCGAAACTATCTGCTGAATTTTTATGAGAGTGCAAATGATGCAAAAGTCTGGATTACTTAATTTTTCGTATTTTCGTTTGTGGTTTGTTCGTCCAATCGTAACCAAAATTATCTGTGATAATGGAAACAGGCAAGCGAAAAATATGGAAAAGTTGTGATAGAATCTCCTACTTTCTTAATAGATTAAAAGTTCTTTAAGAGGTTTTAGATTTTAGCGAGTGTTACATATATAAAATACGAGCTGATTGAAATTCTTACAGCGTTTAGGAAAATTTAAGGAAAATGAAATTCTGCACTCACGAAACATTAACTAAAAAATATTATTTTATACCTAGTTTAAGAGTGCCAACAAAAAATGTCATTTCGATTCGATTTTGGAGATTTCGTCCTATGTACATATGTATTATTTTCATAATTTTCGAAATAAGTTACTTGCACTGAAAATCTTTACAATAATTTTTTCACATGGTTTTTATTGAAAAACAAAAAAACCGATCACATGCAGCTCTGTAATATTAACCGATTGTAAAGACTTTTGAGACAACTAATAAAAATAAAATTCAATTATACCTACCTAAAAATACTTCACAATTACAAATACTTTGATTGGAAAACTGAAGTGTTATTGCTCTAGTAAAATGATTTTGATCATTTGTATAATACAACATTTAATAAGATAATGAAAAAATTAGCTATGAAACTTAAAACGAAAAGAGAGACAAAATAAACAACACATCAGGGATTCCCTGGTGTGGATTAATAGATTAGATTTTTGGCTGATCTTTTGCACAAATATTTAAAAATTGCATTACTATTACGAGTTAAAAAATAAAATCAAATAGAAAGTACGGACGTACACGACTGAGCATTATCATTACAATAAATACACATACAAATAATTATACAAAAAATTGGAAAAATAAACAATCGAAATGAATTTCGAGGGAATTCAAATGATCTTACATAAGTTTTATAAACAAAGATGAATAATTTCACATAATTATTACAAAAAAAATAATACAAAATGCTCAAATACGTTTGTTTTGCGGTTGAGTAGTTTTGTTTTTTTTTTGTCTTTTTGATTTTTTCTCTAAGAAAAAATCGTTGAAGTGAAGCACAGTTAATTGGACTTTTTTTATGAATGAATAAGTAAATAAGTATACATATATAAGAAAGTATTTTGAGTTTCGATAAATTGATATTTTCAAGATAGCATGGTACATATGCATGTAAAAAGATAAAGTCGATTAAGAGAAAGAGAGATGAATAGATTGATGGTTAGATTGATAGATATTTAGAGAGAGAGAGAGAAAAAAAGATACACAATAACTTTGTTAAACTAGTTCAGGATCTTGTTTTTCTAATTTTTGTGAATCTGTTTATGAATTTCTGATTGTTTTTTCTTTTATTGATATTTTCTCAACATTGATCAAAATAAAATAAGTAAATTCGTTAAAATTGTTAAATGCATTGAAAGTGTGTAGTTTGCTCTTATTATTATTACATTTTTTTTTTTTTCGTTATTTAAAAAATGAGTTAACAAAATAAATGTATTTACCTGTGTAACGGGATTTTCACCAGGGCGATAGACGACATTGTGCAATGGTCGTTTCCGGCCAACATAATTGACGCATACGAACTCCAGTAAGGAGGCGTATATGAAGCACATGCAGACGCCATCCCAGACATTCATGGCTGTCAAGTTGGAAACAACCGGCAAAGTGCTTCGGAAACCGTTGGAGGTAGTGAAGAAATTCAACATCGTTGTCACGCCTAAAAATGTCGATTCAATTGTTGTTAAGAAAAAAGAGTAAGGAAAATTCAGTTTTAATACGCGAACTCAAACAAGGGTAAGGGCATCGGTCGGTTGAGGTGTGTGCATGGAAGTTACATTGGACAGAGAAATGAACTTTATGTGTCTGATTTCTTGTGTGAGTGATGGTAATTATGAACAGCATAATAACATTAGCCTAGTTTGGTGTTATTGTACAAGCAAGATTGCCGTTCAAAGCCAATTTATTTATTTGGTTTATTTTATTTACTAATTATTTAACAAATGCTTATGTATGAAAATATTTGAAAAAATCATATGAACCTGATCGAAATTCTTGACATTAAATTTTGCTAATTCAGTCAACAACAGCTTCTGCAGTTCAGTTTTGAAAATTTAATTGATTAATTGCTTTTTACCCGAGCATACATACATATATGAAAGAAAGAGTAAATTTATGCTCTCTATCGCATGAGTCGGTTACTTTTCTTTTGTTGCCACAACAAACAGGGCAACGACGTATTGCCTATCTTAGAATAGACTGCTAAAGGAGGAAGGTACGCGTAGCCCATGGAAAATGAATAAAATGATTAAAATTTTTGGTTCGGAATGAACGTGAGTGAATGAAAATTCTGTTGGAATGAATAAAACTGATCGAACATTCAGTTGTGTTGAATAAAACTGATGGAAAATTCAGTTGCGTTGAATAAAACTAAGCGAACATTCAGTTGTGATGCTGTTGAGCACGTACATTTTTCTTCTGTATATTTTTCTTCATGGTGGGCGTAGTATTATTATAATTCAGTTTTAAAATGGAAAATGAAATAGATGTTGCAGATATTGAAACACCTAATTTGTGTTCATTTTTACGTTTTGTTCAAGTTTAGTTTTAAGAAAATATTGTATTTTCTGAATTTTTGTTCCTTCTTACATTTGTTGTTTTTTTTTATACCCTGTACCAAAAAATGGTATATTAAAGTTGTGCAAATGTATGTAACAGGCAGAAGGAGGCGTGGCAGACCCCATAAAGTATTTATATTCCTGATCAGCATCGAAAGGCGAGTCGATCTAGCCATATCCGTCTGTCCGTCTGTCTATCCGTCTGTATGAACAAACGGATCTCGGAAACGGTACGACCTAAAACCACCAAATTTTGCACGAAGACTCTCCCAATCCATAGGCATAACAAGTTTATTTTTTTTTTCGATATTCGAACTATAACATATAGCTGCTATAGGAACGCTCGGGTGAAAATCCACATTTAGTAACAAAAACCCATTTGTTTTTAAAGATATCTTCACCAAATATTGGATTTAACAGTTTTAGCTAATGCCCAATTTTATATATCAATATTATATATATCGGTTTACTATATCAGTCTTAGTCTTAGACCTAAAAAAAAAATGTGTACTAAATAAAAATAAAATATTTTTTTTGTTTTTTTTTAAATAACACCAGTAGTATTTTTTTATTTTTGTTTTCTGTTTGGCTTATATTTTCATATTCTTCGCACAATTGCGCGCATAAAGTTAAAAAACTTACTTATGACTTGCTTATGATCTGCTCTTTCAGTCGTTATAAAAATAATCAACATTCTTAAAAGAGCTTTTTTCGGTAATGAGAATAGCTCTTTCTCATAAATAGTCGTAAAAGAGGAAATTATGGTTTTTCAACTTTATGATTTTTTGTAACTGCAACAGAACAGATGCGTAGGTGACACTAAACATGTTCTTAGGGAATGTTCCCTTCATACAAATTTGGATAAATAGTCGAGGAATTCTCAAGCTTTGTCTATGGTGACAACCCTTGGCATAAACAGTTCCCACCCACACATAGAAACCTCACACATACTACACCATAGCAGCAATATATATATAGTCGAAATCGCCTTTAACGACATCGCTTATAGCAACATATCAGTTAGATCGACGAAATTAGGATGACTAGTTTGGTTTGCTATATTACACCGCTTAAATTTAATCGCTTTTAACGATATTGCCAGAGAATATGTATAATAAGAAGATGCATGACCCCGTTTAAAAAGGTTGAACCTGGGTCCTGTCGCCAGGACCCTGCCGTAAGATGGCGTGGCACCCGAACTTTGTCGTAAGGTGGCATATATTTTTTTCGGTGGTAGTTGCATGTGTATGTGATAATGGTCTTCATATACACAGCGTTTTTTTGATTGTAGTTGTTGGGCTAGCCGATTGCGCTTATTTGTTGTTGCGCTTGTTTCTTTTTTTTCGGTAGTTGTCATGTTTGTATATGTGTGTGGTGATTGTCTTCAAATCTTAAAGCATTTTTTTGGCGATTGACATTTTTTAGAAGTTTCATTTGTGAAGCTACAGTTGAAACTCGATAATCCGAAGAATGATTGCAGGCCCAATTCAGACTATCCAATATTTAGGATTTCTGAATTGTTTTAATATATGCAACTTTATTAAAGAAAATCACAAGGGTCAATGAAAAAATAATAATTAATTTATAAGTTGTATATAAACATATAAGTATTTCCGTTAAACAATATAAATCCACTGAAGACATAAGGAGAACATGCAATTCGGATTAAAGAATTGCAATTTATTTTAATTACAGAGTAGCCAATGCATGAAAATTACTGTATTTTCGGATCAGCAAGTAGTCGGATTCTCGAGTTTCGACTATAGTTCATTTTTCTCGCTTTTTATGAAATATTGGCTCTTCTTCTTCGCTGTTACAGGCATTTAAATTCTCAAAGCTGCTTCTTAGCACTTTGACTGTGTGAATGAAAAAAGTCAAAGCCAATTAGAATATTTTGCGCTAATTATGCATTATTTGTAAAAATAAGTGTGTGCAAAATATATTTATTTAAATATGTATGATGCAATTATTCAGTTCATTCGGAACAAAAATTTTACATGCATTCAATTGAACTGGAGATCAATCGAAACACCAGTTCGTTCAGATTGTAGTGGAATTCGCAAAATATTAAATGAAGACAATTTAAGCCGGCTACGCCAAATATGAATATTGGTGGACTATTTATTTTGATTTTTGACAGGTGTCTGCATTTAATAAATTCAATAATAATGCATTTAATAAAATCAATATGAATGGATAAATATGGAAATGTAACAATTTTTACACAATTTGTATTAATTTCCAATTGATTAATAATTATTAATTTGTAATTAAAAAATATAGTGCAATAATAGAAACATGCACAATTGTTAGAAATTAATTACATATTAAATAATGCAAAAATGCGCATAAAAAATATCTTGCATAGTTAAGGATTCATTCATTACTTATTAAACATCAAAAATACACTCTAAAATACAAACTTCACACTAGGCATTAGTGCGAGCAGCATATGAATAGGCTGAAAGGGAAACAATATAATTTGAAATCTCATCAAAAGCGCATACACAAAAAAATAAAAACCGAAATCAAAATAAAGACAAACGATTGTAATCAAAGCATGAGCGCGAACAGCACATGCATAGCAAAGGAAAGAAACACAATCACATAGAGCAGAAAATATTTTCCGACAGATGGCATTAAGCAGTTTGACTTCCAACACACGCTGCCCGCCGCTGCCTGATTTTGTCATTTCAATTTAGCATGCCGTTTGTATGAGATGCGTCTTCTTAGTATACATATTCTCTGATATTGCTTAGAACGACATATTGCTTACAGCGACCATAATTACCACAATATTTTGTCTTCGCTATCGGTTACAACGACCAAAACCAAAATATTAAACGAAAAAATCGTACAAGCAGAGAATATACATACATATATACTAAGAAGGCACATCTCATACAAACTGCTATAATTTTCCATAATTCACTGTGGCCAGAGAATATATGAATATTTTCTGCTCTTTATATTTGTGTTTTTTGCCTTTGCTATACATGTGCTGCTCGCACTCATGTTTTAATGACAATTGTTTGGCTTTATTTTGATTTTTGTTTTTATTTTTTTGTGTATGCGCTTTTGATGAGATTTCAAATGATATTCTTTCCCTTTCTCTGCCTATCCATATGCTGCTCGCACTAATTTGTCTATTTTAGGATAGATTTTTGATATTTGATAATTAATAAATTAATGGTTAAATATCAAAGACATTTTTTATCCGCATTTTTGCATTATTTAATATGTAATTCATTTCTAATAATGGCGCATGATCTATTATTGCACTATATTATTTAATTACAATTTAATAATTATTATTCAATTATAAATTAATATAAATTATGTAAAAATTGTTGCATTTCCATATTTATTCATTCATATTGCTTAATTTATTAAATGCATACACCTTTCAAAGATTGAAATAAACAGTCCATCAAATATTCCTATTTTGCGTAGCCGGCTTAAATTGTCTTTATTTAATAATTTGCGATCCTAACGATCTGGTGTTTCGATTGATCGCCAGTTCAATTGAATGCATGCCAAATTTTAGTTCCGTATGAAGTATATAATTGCACCATATTTTAATATATATTTTGCACAAAGTTATTTTCAAATATAATGCAGTATTAGCGCAAAATATTCTAATTGGCTTTGACTTTTTTCATTCACACAGTCAAAGTGCTAAGAAGCAGCTTTAAGAATTTAAATGCCTGTAACAATGAAGAGGAAGAGTTAATATTTCATAAAAAGCGAGAAAAATGAACTACAAATGAAACTCGATAATCCGACTTCTTGTTACAGGCATTTAAATTCTCAAAGCTGCTTAATCGGTTGCATGCATGTGTCGCCGCCAAGGCATTCTTATCACCTTCCACAACGTCGAAGTCATAGTCGTCATCTCAGCCAATGTTCAGTTGTCACACAACGAAACTTTACCAAACAAACTCCAACCATAACTTTTAGGTATATAGGGAATATCGGCAATCAGCATTGCCAAGAGTCGCTTTGACGGTCGGTCGGACGTTTGCGTTTCACGACTATGACGATTATGTTGTTTGTTTGTAGGTTGGTCTAATAGACATTTGTACATTTTGGTCCGCAGGTCGTTCGTTGGGTTGGTCAAACTTTCAGTTTGTGATCTGTACGGACACCCCGACTCTTCACTGAGTTGTTTAGGGATCTGCTATGGTGATGCTCTGCTGGCTTATGGCAAGCAACATAAAATAATTGCATTAAGGTTTCATCACATCTAATGCTGTCTGGTGCACGAAGAATACTCATTATGAATATCATCAGCATTTTATAGTTGCCATTAGACACTATGCAAGCATCCTACTCTTTTTACATAGGAGAGGAAAGGTAGGAAATATGGCTTTAAAATTATTAATTGCAGTTAAAAACCAAAACTGGCAATAAATATTTGTTGTGTTGGCTGCTTCAAGAATTTCGATCGAGTGTTAGAATAAAATTTTATTTCTCTATAAATGTATGTATATGTGTATGTGTGTTTCCTTTGTGCATATTATATTGATGTTGCCAACTCTAATAGTTTAAAAGATGTCAACTACTTATTTAAAAAGAAAAAAGCAAGAAAAAAATCAAAAACAAAAGGGAAATTTCATGCATTGTAGATTTGTAGGTAGGTGCATTTTGAGGCTCTTAATCTTCAAAGAAAAAAAGAAACAAAAAAGCTGAGTAAAATGCTTAAAAATTGTATCTAAATTTATTGAGAAGCGTATTTATGTAAATTATGGACGTAGCTTCAAAAAGAGAACGCCTGCGCTATTTTTTCACATAAAGCTTCGCATGTGTGCAACTGTTCATGTTTATACAATAATGATAAAATTTTTAAAAATCATTTTATTAGTTGATTGTTTGCATTTTTAGTAGTTATTTGTAGCCCTGAATCCCTAGAACTTAGCTGAGCTAAGGCTCTTTAAACTGAGATAATAATTACGCCTTTAAGTAATACGCGACTAGGAACACGATTTGATTGCATTGAAGTTAAGGAAGACTACGATTAATTTGTTTTCATGGTATTTCAGTTGTAGATTATTTTTTTTTTTTCATATTAATATTACGTACCGATCATAACTCTGGCTGGCACAGCATTCCACTCCAGCCAAAATGTGATAAATGATGATGTCACCAATATAATGCCAGGTATAAACACAGTTGTAAAATAATATGCGCGATCTCTGGTAAAAGTCAACTCGACCTGTAGGCAACTGTAATTACCTTAGAACAGAATACACATAAGCCATGTTGGCTGGTTACTTAATAAGCACAATTGAAGCAAACTTTGTTTCATGATTTTTCTTTTTTGATTTATTAGGTTTTTTTTTTCGTCAACGGTAAACTAGAAAACACTTTAATTTGTATAAATAAGATAACACACACTTTCGACAGGACGAAGGATATTCAACTCTTAAGCTTAAGTTTTTATTGCAACAATGCTTAGCACTGAGATCACTTAAAGCCGCTGCTTAACGACTACAGCCCTCAACCTGACGTTAAGATGAATGTGTTTTATGTTCTTAGATAAGGTTCCTGTTTTCTGTTTTTATGTGGTTTGGGTGTCTGCGGGTGGTAGCACAAAACTTTGAAAAAAACCCATGCAGCAATCTTCAATCAAAACAATAAGATTTAATAAATAACTTTTGCAGTGAGGCAGTGAAATTTTGTTGTTGGTTTTGGCTGGTTTTCATTAAATTAAATTTAAAAAAAACTAAAAACAAATATATAAGAATAAAACAGAAACACATTTTAGATCGAAACGCTCGTAATTGTAGTTGTTTTAGTTGTGAAATAAATACTGCGCAATACGTATAGTAATAAGTAACTATTGTATTTAAGTTTGCCAAAAACAACAATAAACTACACAAGATAAGAAAGGAAAAGTAAATAAATTAATAAAGTTCATATCTAAAATTTCAAAAAATCTATATTCAAAATCAGCAAATCAAGGCGTACTTCAAATACTACAAGGATAATTTTATATTTTTGTATATATGTATGTACGAGTATAAAACGATTTGAGCGAGTATGAAATAAATTCAGTTAAATAGAATTTTATCTCCAGATACATATTGAGTATTTTAATTGGCTTATTAGATTAATAATTATTATTATTACATTTGTTTTTTGTGAAATTTTTAAGATGTGTCAGAGGAGTTAAAGATAAAAATGGTTATACTGTTGTACTGTTTTTGATAAATATATGGTATTTTGTTGTTGTTAAATGTTGATTTAGATTTGATCGGATTTTTTATTTTTATTTTTTTGTTGGTTTGTTTTTTGTTACCTATCATTGATCTAGCTGGAACCGCATTCCATTCTAGCCAGAATGTTATAAAGGATGACGTCACCAATATAATTCCGGGTATAAAAACAGTGGTGAAATAGAATGCGCGATCTCTGGTAAATATTAAATCGACCCTAAGACAGCTGTAGTTCCCTATGTAGGACGCAGGGTGTTTTGGGCAGTTATTGATTAAAGAAAACAATACAGTCGATTATTTAAGGTTAATTTTTTGTTTTTTTAGGTGTTCTAAATAAGTTTTAAGGTTCGTATAAACATAGGTTCTTACTGCAAGAAATTTTCATATACGTTATTAGGGTATTCAAATTGCATTTGATTTACAAACTAAATAGTTTTTTGTTTTGCATTAATTCAAAATCAAACTGAAATTTTTCAACTAATCTAAATGGTGGATGATGCCGTGGCACTAAAATGAGATTGCGAGCTTTTCTTTTAAGGACACGAAAATAGTTAAATAAATAAATAATAAATACATTTTTCTGCGATTTAGCTTCATTCGAAAAGAAAGAAAAAGTATAGCATAAAAAAAACACTGTATGCGAGAACACAGGGGAGTAATATATATATTATATTATTAGTTTGAAATTATTCGTTTAAAAGAAATACATCAAAATTTTATTTTTTTTTAATTTTTATCCATTTACAATTTTTCTTTTTTTGTTTGGTGGATTCCAACCTTCGACATTCGGATGCCAAATTGGTGCCTTTATTGACTAGGCTATGGTTCTAACAGTTTTTATGCACACATAATGACATTTTTAATAGCTTAAAGGCAAATAAACGTGTGGTTGTTATATAACAATGAACTCTGCGTGTATACGTGTGCCGTATGAAATGTTGTCTGTGCAAAACCTACTCTCTCGCTAGCGAATATAAAATTTACTTATATATGGGGTAATAAGAAAACGAACGAGTGAGTAGAATTCGCGTAACATTCAATTGTTAAATTGTTGCGTTACATTGCATTAATTTTCAAATTCACTCTACCGCCGCTATAGATGTTACCACATCAACAAAAAAAAAAAACCAAACTAGCTTAACTGCTCTTTTATGTGAAAAGTTCCCATGTACTTTCACCGGTGCGAATTTTTCTATTTTAGCAAATACGAATCTATACACAAAAAAAAATCATAACGAAACCTAAACTAAATAAATGAAGCTTTCAATTATTTTAATCAACAGCAAGCAAGCAAATAAACTCGACTAAGAAGAAAAATATAATTTGTAAATTAAATTCTGACACAAGAGAGTACCAATGATGAAAAATCCGAAATACGCAACATTTGTTTTAATCAATCATATAGTTTTTAATTCAATTGTAAATAAACAAAAATAAAAATGAGGAGAAGACTTACAAATAAGTCGAAATAAACCTCTGCTCGCAAAACTATTGTCTATTCTCGTCATGAGCTCACGATGCAAATTGTATCATAAGTGGCAGAAAATTAACACGAATAGCAAATAAAAACCGCAATAAACTACAAAGTCCGAAGGAGAGTACGAATACACGTAGCGAAATATACAGTATGTGAATTAAATAACCGAAAGAGCCGAAGCGTCATCAATTAAAGTTTGGTAGTATTAAAAACGTGCATTTTTCTTCTTTCGATCATAGCTAGCTCTGCTGAAACTTGAATATATGGCGCTATGTGTTATACGATTTAAATTTAATGTTCGGTTATTTAATGCACACATCGTGTAAATTAAATAAAAAACTTAACGATTGCATAAAGGCAGCGCTTAAGCATTCGTATTAATGAAAGCCATAAATAATAAAAGGCAATGCAAGATTTGGGCAGCTCACCTCTCCAGCTATTCTGATCGCAGGCCGTCGTTTGGTTTTTGATCAAGTAAGCGTTCAAAGTTGTTAGCGAAGGACTCTTGCGCAGCGTGTCCTCGTCGTTCTTCCAAACGTATTTGATTTGCGCCTCTTCATATGAAACTGCGACAAAGAAGACAAAAGAGGAAATTTAAAGAGCACATACTTAAACCCGTTAAATGTACGGTTGCTTGATGAAGGACCTGCAGTCCTCTGCACTATAGTTTCATATACGTAACACAAATACACATGTATATATGAGCATTTACTCGAAGTACACTGTAAATGGCATTAGGCAGTTGGTGGCGCGAACAAAATCGCATTTGACAAACCGGTACTGACAAGCATTAGACCAGAAGCCATTGAGTCACAGCCTCGCTCAGTCTGACAATTGCTTTGCGTTCATTTCTTATTTTTTATTGGGCTCGTGTTGTTGCTAGATGGGCGGGCAAACGCATTTAGGCATAGTAATGAGACGCCTCGTTTGACTTTGAGCTGAAGTCAAAAGCAACACAATTCAACGTCAAGTGGCACCGAAGAGCCCTCTTCTTCAACAATTGAAAACAAAGCAAAAGCGTCTGTGGCAGCGCTTGCGGCAGCATCATCATATCAAACACTTAATGGCAACTGGCAGGCGTGGAGTACACTATACTCACATACTATATTAGTTTATTGTCTGTTTGTTGATATGTTGCCAGCACAGACAACAAGCACTAGGAGCAAAACGTGCGAGTGTGAAAGCATGGCAAGGAAAGGCTTCGACAGCCAACTGCTAGGGAGGCGCACTTTGTCAGATTTTTTTTGATTACCTGCGCTGGCAATCTTTCTTATTCTTATTCTTATTCGAATTTCGCACAATGGCCGTGAAGTATTTGCCACAGTTATTGTCATTAACTCGCAATTAACTGTAAGTGTTATTATCATAAGTGACTATTTCCAGTGATAGTTTAGCATTTGTTACCATTTACCGATCGTAAATAGCTTACCTTTTATGTTGATTATACATATATATGTATGTATATACAGTGAGTCGCTTAATTATTTTGCCTATTGGTTTTCATGCAAAAATTTGATTTTGTTGGCTTATAAAATAACCACAATGGGAAAAATAAAAAAAAAATGTTGCTCTTCTGCTAAAGGCATATTTTCACAACAAGTTAACCCAACTACCGATCATATACGATGATCCGTTAGCTAGCTATTGAGGCGCAATCATTTTCTGCCGAAAATTTCGATCTCACAAAAGTATTTTGCCTCGCAACAAAGTACACGTGGTTTCCATATTTCCTATGAAATTTGCCTCAATGTTAATGTTGTGTAAAATTTCGATGTGATCGTGCTGCTTTAGTTACCCAAAATGGCTAAAGGAAAAGAATTTAATTATGCGCAGAGAAAAATCCTTTTGTATCTGTATTATCAGGGTAAACCGATCCAATATATTTCTGAGATGTTTGTCCGAAGTCGCCAAACAATAGAAAACACAATTAAATGATCGGAAGAACATGGTACCATAGAGAATGCAGCCTGTTCTGGCCGCCCTTAAATGCTGACAACACGAATTGATAGAGAAATCCTTAAGGAAAACCGGGAAAATCCACATTTGGAAGCGCCAAAAATTTACGACAAATAATTGACACTCATGCCTACAGTTCTGCGCGATGAAACAGTTCTTAGGGTTCCCAGGGCCAAGAATATCCATGGTTGTGTAGCAAGGCAAAAATGGCTAGTTTCGTCAGTGAACAAAGAAAAACGGATGTTGCTCGCAAGGAGCAACAAAATTACGATTTTGAAGTTTTGGATGGGCGTAATCTTCAGTGATGGAAGCAATTACAACCTTTTCGGATCAGTTGGGCGTCACATGGTCTTGCGCAAGCCAAATAAAGCGTTAAATATTGAAAATAATGATATCAGCGATTTTTGCCTTGCCACACGACCATGGATATTCTTGGCCCTGGGAACCCTATGGACTGTTTCATCGCACAGAACTGTAGGCATGAGTGTCAATTATTTGTTGATTTTCCCGGTTTTCCTTAAGGATTTCCTTATCGAGTTCGGTCAAACATTTCAGAAATATATTGGATTAGTTTACCCTGATAATTCAGATATAAAATGATTTTTATATGATCCGTAGTTGAGTTAACTTGTTGTGAAAATATGCCTTTAGCAGAAGAGCAACATTTTTTTTTCTATTTTTCCCATTGTGGTTATTTTATAAGCCAACAAAATCAAATTTTTGCATGAAAACCTATAGGCAAAATACTTAAGTGACACACTGTATATACTTTTCGCTTTTTTGCATATCTGTTTTTGTTAACTTACTGCTTTCCATTGAAAACGAACACTTTGGATCATCAAATGGGAATATGTGTAGACTGCCTTGGCAGGATAATATTAAGTGACGCCTGCAAGAGGAAGAAACAATAAAGTCGATAATTTGATAAATTTATTTAGCGTTACACAGGTTATTCAATTATTCCATTCTGCTTCACTTTAAAGCACACTGTTCATTGCTGCAAAATTTTGAACTGTGTTGTGTTTGACCGTCGATCAATTGAGAACGGCTTGACCAAATTGGCTGATTTTTTTTGTTGTGTTCGTAATTCCCTGGAGAATGTGTGTGTGATTTTCTTTTTATTTTTTTGTTTTACTAAAATCGGTTAAAAAATCAGGTGGTCACTTCTTATAAATTTCGTAAACACTGCTTACACATTTAGGAAATACAACAACTAAAATTACAATAAACACACAGAAGAAACTGTGGCTTCCGCTTTTATGTTTGCAAAAATTGAGTATTTTCAATAAACATAATTTACGCTTTCACCAGAGAATATATATAATAAGAAGACGCATGACCCCGTTGAACAAATTCATATGCGGGCGCTGGCCACAGCGCCGGGCGTTGCAATAATATTTTTTGTAGCTTTTTTCGCTAAACTGTTTGTGGCATACTCATTTTTTGTTTCGATTGTAGTTGTTGTGCTAGTCGAATGCTTTGATTTGTTGTTGCTCTTTTTACTTGATTGTAGTTGTTGGGCTAGCCGAATGCTTGCATTTGTTGTTGCGCTTGTTTCTTTTTCGGTAGTTGTCATGTTTGTGTATGTGTGTGGTGATTGTCTTCATATACAAAGCATTTTTTGTGGGGTTTGACATTTTTTAGAAGTTTTATTTGTGAAGCTACAGTCGAAACTCGCTAATTTAAAAAATGATTGCTGGACCAATTCGGACTATCCAATCTTTCGAATTACTGGATTGTTTTAATATATGCAACTTTATTAAAGAAAATCACAAGGGTCTATGAAAATCTAATAATTAATTTAAAAGTTGTATATAAACATATAAATATTTAAATTTTTTACTTTTTACCTGAAGACATAAGGAAAACATGTTATTCGGATTAAAGAATTGCAATTAATTCGGATTACAGAGTAGCTAATGCATGAAAATAACCCTTCGGATTACTGTATTTTCAGATCAGCAAGTAGTCGGATTATCGAGTTTCAACTGTAGTTAATTTTTCTCGCTTTTTATGAAATATTAGTTCTTCTTCTTCATTGTCAAAGGCATTTAAATTTTCAAAGCTGCTTTTTAACACTTTGGCTGTGTGAATGAAAAAAGTCAAAGCCAATTAGAATATTTTGCGCTAATAATGCATTATATTTGAAAATAACTTTGTGCAAAATATATATTAAAATATGGTGCAATTATATACTTCATACGGAACTAAAATTTGGCATGCATTCAATTGAACTGGCGATCAATCGAAACACCAGATCGTTTGGATCGCAAATTATTAAATAAAGATAATTTAAGCCGGCTACGCCAAATAGAAATATTTGATGGACTGTTTATTTCGATCTTTGAAAGGTGTATGGATTTAATAAATTAGGCAATATGAATGGATAAATATGGAAATGCAACAATTTTTACATAATTTATATTAATTTATAATTGAATAATAATTATTAAATTTTAATTAAATAATATAGTGCAATAATAGATCATGCGCCATTATTAGAAATGAATTACATATTAAATACTGAAAAAATGCGAATAAAAAATGTCTGATATTTAACCATTAATTCATTAATTATCAAATGTCAAAAATCTACCGTAAAATAGACAAATTTCACACTAGGTATTAGTGTGAGCAGCATATGAATAAGCAGAAAGGGAACAACATCATTCCAAATTTCATCAAAAGCGCATACACAAAAAAATAAAAAACCGAAATCAAAATAAAGACAAGCAATCGTCATTAGAGCATGAGTGCGAGCAGCACATGCATAGCAAAGGAAAGAAACGCGAACACAAAGAGCAGAAAATATTTTCCGACACAGAGCATTATAGCAGTTTGCCTTCCAACACACGCTGCCCGCCGCTGCATGATTTTGTAATTTCAATTTAGCATGTCGTTTGATTGAGATGCGCCTTCTTAGTATACATATATATTCTTTGGTTAGGTGGCGTTCTCATTAGAGCGCCGCCATTTTATATGTATGAAAATTTGCTTAGAAAAATTGTATTATTTTGTCTGATCTACGAAATTTTTACGATGCACTAATATTCTCATGCATAACATTTATTATTAAACACAATTTTTGTTCTATTTAATTAAATAAATTTTATTTGTGCACTGTATTTCACTAATTGTGCCTTAATTGCCGGCAGCTGCTAGAGTTGGCTTGCCTGTGTGTCGTGTTTAAGCATTTTCAACCGCAATTAAAAAAAAAAACTATATTCTAATAAGTATATAAATTAAAATAAGCAATATTATAAAAAAATTACAAAAAAAAAAAAATTCTTTCCGATAGCCGGTTTCAAACCACGGTAGAAATTAAAAACAAAGTAATGTGCCTCACCCATATAAGAATACTATTGAAGTGAAACTGCTGCACAAAATGTTAGGAATGAAGTTTTAGTACAGAGACTGTTAATCATATAGATGCTGCATGTCATACAAGTTGAAATTTTTGTATGCGGGAGCCTTTATTATTCCCCGAAATTCTGTTAAGTGAGCCGTAATGTTTTGCTACTCTGACTTTGGATTTTCGCTTGATTTGATTGACCTAGCTCATATAAGTTATTTTCGCGGCATTTTTTCCGCATTTCAAGAATGTTGTCGTTGTTGAAGTAGACGAGTGTGCAAATTTCTTGCTGCAGACAATTCTATTGCTTGCTACATTTTATGAGTGCCTGGTATGAAAAGGCGCTGGTCGTCGGTACCGTCTGAAATACACGTGTTTGTGTGTGCGTTTTAATCATTTTAGAAGTTTGAATTGGCAAGCTAGTTCATATTTCTTCGGTTTGAAAAATTATTTAGCTTTTTCTTAAATGTTAAGGGCATTTCATTCAGCTTTTTATGTGTGCCTGGTATGAAAAGTCGTTAATTGAGTGTTCCTTTTGAAATACACGTGTTTGTGTGTGCGTGCAGAAAAGAATTTGTCATGATTTTGAAGTTGCAATTCGCAAGCTAGTTAATTTTTCTTGATTTTTGTGAAATATTGGCTCTGCTTCTTCATTGTTACGGGCATATAAATTCTTAACGCTGCTTCTTCACGTTTTGTCTGTGTGCATGAAAAAAGTCAAAACCAATTAGAATATTTTGCACTAATCATGCATTATTTGAGAAAATGATAGTGTGCAGAATACATTTATTAAAATATGGTGCAATTATTCATTTCATTCGGGACAAATGTTGAGGAACTGCAGTAGAATCCAAACACCTGTTAGTTTGGCTTGTAGAGGAATGCTAAAACACTTCAATAAGGAAATTGGAGGCTGACTACACAAAGTATGATTCGCTTCAAATATGTCTGCTTGTAAAATTTATATATGACAATTTAGGGATTTTAACATAATTTCCATTTGATATGCATCGCTATTAACTACTTGACCTACATATGATCGGCCATAACGTTAGGAAACCTGTTATCGCAGTTAGAAACGCATATTGGGACAACAACTAAGTACATTGCGCATGCTGAAGACAAAGCTTTAAACCACAACAATAATATGTCATCCCAACCAATCTATATTGAATGAAAAAATTCAAAACTTAACGCATAATTTGGGTGTAACATTTTTATAGAATTTTATTAACGTACCAGGCGCTCATTTGCAAAAAAGCAAAATCAGCTAGCAACGAAAATTATCAGCAAAATCTTGGGCTCTAAAAGCATTTGGGCGATGAGAACAAATACATGCGGCAAGAGAAGTAACACAACACATAAAAAAAAAAAACTTTAACAAACGATTGCCTCATGAGACATTAGTGCGAGCAGCACATGGTGATGTGCGAGAGGGAAAAATGAATTGAAAATTGAGCCAATCGCATTTAGGCAAGGAGGACAAATACATGAGGAAACAAAAGTGTTAGTTCCAGACGAATAAGAAACTGACCAAAAACACAAACGACTATCATAAACAGTATGCATAGAATTTGAATGAGGAAAAGGGACCAAAAGAGAACAAGCAAACCGAAGTCAGAAAATCCGCTCAGTTTTCGCTTCGTCTTTTTCTCTGACCGGCTGCACCTATTTCTAAAACTTAACAGTAACAACATTCCTCTGGTGCAGTATCTATATATAAGTTGTCTCTGCTTCTAAATACCAAAATCTATATTGAACTACCACATCACAAAAGAACAATTGCGCAATGTAGTCAATGTCAAAAATATGGTCACACCAAAAATTATCGTACCAGCGACCCCATTTGTGTAAAGTGTGCAGGGGCCCATAGAACCTTAGATTGTCAACTAGAAGACAGCCAAGAAAAATATGCGTTATGTTCTGGTGGCCACACAGTCAACTACAAAGGGTGTGAAATATGTAAAGGACTTAAAGCACTTTCCTGCTGTTAGATCTGCAGAGGCAGAGCAAACACCAAAAATTGCATCCAGGAGCAAAAATTTACAGCCGTTACTAAGCTTTGCCAAAGTAGATTTGAAGACATGATAAAACAGGTAGTTCATCAAATATTAAACATGATGACTACGATAAACATATAAGTAGCCGCTCTAAGCAAACAAAATGGATAGTAGCTTGAACATTGCTATATGGAATGCAAACCGTTTATTCTAACGCTTACTTGAATTAAACCAGTTTCTAGGCGATAACAACATAGACGTAGCACTTATATCAGAAACACACCTAACGAAAAAACATAGAATAAAAATTCCGAATTATAAAATAATAAACACTGAACATCCCGAAGGCACAGGTTATGGAGGATCAGCAATCATAATTAAAAATACAATAAAGTTTAATGAAAGTGTTCACTTAAAAAAAGATTACATTCAATCAACGAATATTCATCTTTGGGACAATAATGGCTAATTCACAATATCTGTGCTCTACAGTCCACCAAAGCACGAAGTCACAACTGACCTATACTATAACTACTTCCAATCTCTGAGAAAGAGATTTGTATGTGCGGGCGACTTTAATGCAAAACATACGTCCTGGGGCTCCGAAATTAGCAACAAAAAAGGAAAAGACCTGTTGAAAGCAATACAAAAATGTTAAACTGGCCTTCTTATTCAACAAAAAAACCAGATCTGATTGACTCAATATATAAAATTATCAAGGTATTGCTAAACTATGCGCAATACCAAAACTCGTGGAACACATAATTACTCATCAACTTCATTCTATTGTTCCTAATTTAAGTACCTCTCAACACGGCTTTTCAAAAAAACGGTCTACTGTAACAAATCTCTTAGAGTTTACTTCTTTTGTTTCTCGTGGTTTTGGATGTTATCTACACTGACTTAAGTAAAGCTTTTGATAGTGACTGCTATTCATTACTCCTAGGAAAACTTGCCAAGTTTGGCATTTGCCTCAGTTTTGTATTATGGATTGACAGCTATTTAAACTCTAGGACCCAAAAAGTTAAAAGTATTGGTTGTGTCTCTAAAAATATTTTTGTCCACTCTAGTGTCCCACAAGGTAGCCACTTAGGTCCTTTGCTTTTTAATATTTTTATAAATGACCTTCCATCAGTTATGAAGAATTCCCATGTGCTTATGTTCGCTGATGATGTAAAACAATGTTTTTCTCTTGATTCTCTACATCATCAAAATATTCTTCAGGAAGACCTCGATCTGCTTTCCATATGGAGTAATGAAAATGTTCTTTACCTAAATTGTGAAAAATATAAAGTAATGTCTTTTGATCCTAGTAAATTCTCGTTATATACCTATGTAATATATACCTTCATGTATTTGAATTCCCAAAATTATAACATATTCTGACCGTATTGAATCTGTCAAAAAATAATTTTTGCGATTCGGGGATTAAATTGGAATTCCACAGTTCGTCTTCTTCCTACCTTAGCTAGTCGGAGGTCCGTGTTAGAAATTCTTTTTTTTTTCATAACCTAATAAACAATATTATATATATATATATATAATATTCATTCTCCTTATCTCCTCGCGAAAATAAACTTTAACGTACCCTCGCGTACAACTAGATATTATTTAGCTATTAGACTCAACACTGCACTAAGATCTTTCCTACTGCATGATCCCTTTTATATTATGTGTTTAGCTTATAACTCTAATTATCATTTATTTTCCGAACTACCCTCTTCTTCCTCTTTAAAATCTTTTCTTAATCGTAGATTTAATGAAATTAGATATAAGTAGATACTTATTTTTTAATTTTTACTATATATAAGTAGTTAAAATAATTTAGTTGTTTAGTTTTATTAATTAGTTTTTATAATCTATAAGTATATTTGTCAGTAGATAAAGCAGCTGTTGACCATTAACTGTCGTAGCTGTGGAACATACACTATGTCTGGGTTCGTAAGTCCTTTTGTTTGGTAGTGCGCTACCACAACGTCTG
Organism: Stegana nigrithorax; assembly: GCA_037044495.1. Taxonomy (NCBI): domain Eukaryota; kingdom Metazoa; phylum Arthropoda; class Insecta; order Diptera; family Drosophilidae; genus Stegana; species Stegana nigrithorax. Next base: position 55,295 of record JBAMBQ010000166.1, on the reverse strand, counting down.
CGAAAAAGAACAAAAAAAATTAAAACTGTATTAATAGTAACTTACGGGTCTATTTTGGTTCAGTCACAAAAAAGTTTCAAATTTGAGACTGGTACAAAACTTGCACAGAATCGCATTTTCATACAAGCAATCCCAGCATGAAAGTTTAAGTATTAAAAAAACGCTCTTTTAAGTGTTAAGTGACTGTAATCTTCAAAGTTACTGACAAAAGCTTCTTCTTTACTATAAAAATATGGAAGAAAAAACGCGCAAAACTAGGTATTTGAACTTTATTTATAATTTATTGGATTTATTTATGCTATTTATCTTTATTCTAAACAAAATAAATTTGAGCGGACAACACTAGAACAGCTGCACTGCTTTGTTGCATTCTGCAAGCAACATCCGGAGCTACAAGCCGGAAAAAACAACCCGCAAGCGCTACAGGTTATTTGAAATCTTTCGGAACAATTGGCTCGAGATTTGAATGGCCTGAATTGCCCAACACGGTCAGCGGCGAAGTAAAAATAGGTAAGTTATTTAATTATTGTTGTGTTTTCTCATTTAAATAAAAAAAATTGTGAGTTTCAGAACCTATCATAGTGGAAAAATGCTTTGTGTTCTCGTACATGCTCTAGTCCAGCAACAGAAGGCTCAAGTCCGGCAATACGCGGTCCAAATGCGGCAAACTATCTTAGATTTGGCCTCTACTAGTGCAATGCAGCGGACGTTGGAAAAATGCCAAAAACTCGTTAACCGCTTTAGCAAAGACTTTAAAAAAAATGTGTACTAAATAAGAATTTTTTAAGTATTTTTTTTTTTTTTGTTTTCTGTTTGGCTTATATTTTCATTAAAAAAAATAAGTGCATAATTTCGAGCTCAAAGTCAAAAACTTTATTTGTGACTTGCTTTTTAGCTGCTTTTTCGATCGGTAGAAGAATAGTGGCAAAAGTTACAATAAGAGCTTTTTTGGTTTCGAAAATCCATTTCGGTACAAAAATGGCCTTCATGATTTTTTCGCCACTGTGAATTCCTTGTGTTTGCACCAAAATAGACCCGTAAGTCCCACACTGTTTAAAGATATATATAGTGGAAATCGCTTTTAACGACATTCAAAGGACCGGCGAAATTGAGTCATTATAACCGACAGTCGATGTAACCGATATTCACAAATTTTCACAGTTTAGTATAGCAAACCAAACTAGTTATCTTAATTTCATCGTATTAACCGATATGTCGTTATAAGCGGTGTCGTTATAGGCGATTTCGACTGTAGTTAACTAAAATGACAAATACAATATACTTTCGGGAAATAAAGAAATAAAAAAAATATATATTATAAGCATATGTATGTTAGAGCGAAACAGCAAAAGCAAGGCCTACGCTGTTCTCGTTGGTCAGTCTGTCAGTACTAGATTATAGTACATTGAGTTTACTTGGTCCGTTCTTTTTCGGTGTTGGGAAAAGTAATGGAAGGAGGGCAGCTCTATACAGATGGCAACTCTGTAAAGAGGGCAGCTCTGTGCGTCTGAAGTGTAAGGTACACAGATCGAAGTGTGCGGCGATAGAACAATTGTCGGAAATTAATTCAGCTCCATTTTTAAAAGAAAATCATTTTTTTCTCGTTTTTCTGAATTTTGTGACGGATTTTGAAAAATGTAGTTCATTTGCATTGAACTTTAACATCAGAAGTGGGATCGTTTTCGCGCCTATAAATTTCTATGGTTTCGATTAATTTTTCCCGTTTAGCGGCATCAATATTTTTCGCAGCCTCGATCGTTTTCGCGACCATTGTTGTGTGACATAAAACATGGCCAATAATGAAAAAAATGCAGGTGAAGAACCAACGGGTTCCGCAGTGTTGAAAGAAAACCGAAGCGAAAACTTTGTCATCACCGCGGAAGCAATTGCCAAAATTTTGTAAGCTTCACGAAGCGAACGTGACAACAAGGATTCAGCAGGCTTCCCATGCTTAGATCCTGACCATTCGCGAACCGATATACAGAAGTGATGCGCTGACGTCGACGCCAGAGTATTGCGTGACGGTCTACAGAATTATGATGTCATACCCAGGGTGCAAGCTTCTTTGCTACGATTGGGCGGATCTACGCGCTTCATTAGTACACACTTTCTCGAACGGTAGGGACATAGTGGAACAACTACGTAAAGTCGCTAATACGGAAAGTTGTGAGCACTGCACATATATTGATTTTGTGATGGAGAAGGTGTCTCAGATAAATAGACTGCCTTTTGAAATACCTGAAGATAAGATTGTGAGGATAGTCGTGCAGGATATGATTGACCATATGACGGCTATACGAGAGAAGCCGAGGTCTAGACAATATCCTTCAACTGAATGTTTTTCGTCTTTTAAACCAGCTCCGATGCGTAGAACTGATGATGAGCCCCCCGTTTCCTCAAAACGTGCGCGAATAGATAACAACGATATACGGTGCTTTGGGTGCGGAAAGAGAGGCCACATTGGAGCCAGGTGCAATGAAAAAACGGCGCCGAACGATAGAGCTAAGAAGGTCGAAGATAATGCCGGCAAGATGCCACTTGTACCTTCTGCGGCAGACAGGGCGACATAGAGACAACTTGTTGGGCTAAAGAAATGGCCGGGAAAAAGAGCATCAATATCTGTAAAAATATTTCGCTAGCAAAAAGCTATACTCCGGTGTTAATCAATAGAAAACTGTGTCGTTGTTTACTCGATACCGGTTCAGACTGCTCGCTAATTAGGTCCGACATAGCAGACACAATTTTCGCTGAAAAGACACCCATATTTTCTTTCAGTGGAGGGAATTGGTAGGGAGTCCGTCTTGTTAACAGAGATGATTGTGGCCACGGTTGAATTTGAAGAGATAGCTCTGGAAGTTAATCTCCATGTAATCGAAAAGAAATATTTACAATATGAAGTCATCGTTGGCAGAGACGTTTTGAAAGATCCTTCGCAAAATATCGTAGTAAATGCTAGTGGCTCCTCCTTACGACGAAGTGCAATGGTATTGTGCCCGGAACGAAGCGACTGATGACGCGCAACCCCAGCCACAGATCTTAACGTCCCTGTTAGAACAGTATTCCCAGTTTTTTTATAAAAGGTCTTCCAACTTCACGTGTGACTACTGGTTCTCTTAATATCCGTCTGTCAAAGGATATAGTCGTTCATTATAAACTGTATCGAATGGCCTCCAGTGAACGACATTAAACAGCAGAGATAGTCGAAAATTTACAGTCACATGTCATTATAAGGGAAAGCAGTTCCCCCTTTGCTAGTCCTGTAATTCTTGTCAAGAAGAAAAATGGTACCAACCGACTTTGCGTTGATTACAGAGCATTAAACAAAATAACAGTGAAGGATCGTTATCCGCTACCAAGAATCGAGGACCAGCTTGATGAATTAGCTGGATATACATTTTTTACCTCGTTGGATAGGCGTCCGGTTTCCACCAAATACCGTGCAGAGACTCGATTCAGAAGACCGCATTTGTTACGCCTGACGGCCACTTTGAGTATGTTTATATGCCTTTCGGATTAGCTAACGCACCAGCAGTTTATCAACGGGCAATTAATGCGGAGTTGGGTGAATTAAGGGGTCAAATTGCTTTGGTTTATTTAGATGATGTTCTAGTGCCGTCCAAAACCATAGAAGAAGGTGTTGAAAAGCTTGGGATTGTATTAAAGGCCTTGATTGATAGCAGTTTTTCCCTCAATTTCGATAAATGTAAATTCCTCCAAACAACTATTGAGTATTTGGGACGAGAAGTATCCGCCGAAGGCATTAGACCAAGCAAATCTAAAATTGACGCATTGGTAAGATCGCCGACACCAGGAAATGTCAAACAAGTACGGCAGTTTATGGGATTGGCAAAATATTTCCGTAAATTTATTCCGGAATTTTCTGCTAAGACCGCTTGCATCACTGCGCTGACAAGAAATGATGTACGATTTTCGTGGACTGAAGAGTGTGAGTTGGCAAAACAGTACATAATCAAACAACTTACGGCACGTCCCCTACTTGTCCTTTTCAATCCAAGCCTAGCGACGGAACTACACACCGATGCTAGTGCGACAGGGTATGGGGCGATACTATTTCAACGCATTGGCGAGAGGCTACATGTGGTCGCCTATTATAGCCGAGCCACCAAAGAATATGAAAGGAATTACCATAGCTACGAACTGGAAACCCTAGCCGTGGTAAATTCAATAAAACATTTTCGACATTACCTATTAGGCGTAAAATTTTCATTGGTCACTGACTGCAATGCATTGAAAGCTACGAAACAAAAGAAAGATTTGTTACCAAGGGTAGCTCGTTAGTGGATTTTTCTACAAGACTTTGATTTCGAAATAGTCTGACAGCTTTGATGTTATAAATGTTATTTGCCTTTCAACAACACAAAAACAATAGCAGCAACATTTTTTTTCTATTTTTCCCATTGTTGTTATTTTATAAGCCAACAAAATCAAATTGTTCCATGAAAACCAATAGGCAAAATACTTAAGTGACACACTGTATATAAATATCAAAGATATTTTGTGTGCGTAATATTTCAATATTTAATATGTAATTAATTTCTAACAATTGCGCATGTTTCTATTATTGCACTATATTTTTTAATTATAAATTAATAATTTCAATCAACTATAAACTATAAATTAATACAAATTACATATGTTAAAATTCCTATTGCTATTCATATTGCTCAATTCATTAAATGCATATACCTGTCAAAAATATGCATATGTAGTGTAGCCGGCTTAAATTGACTTCATTAAATATTTTGCGCTCTCCACTACAATCTGAACGAGCTGGTGTTTCGATTCAACTGCATTTCAGTTGAATGCCTGTTCATCATATGTTCCATATGAACTAAATAATTTCACTTTATTTTAATAAATATATTTTGTTATTTTCACAAATAATGCATGATTAGCGCAAAATATTTAAATTGGCTTTGAATTTCTTCATTCATACAGTCAAAGTGTTAAAAAGCTGCTTTGAGAATTTAAATTTCGTAACAATAAAGAAGCAGGGCCAATATTTCATAAAAACCAAGAAAAATTAACTGCAGCTGATCCGAAAATCCAGTAATCAGAAGGGTTATTTTCATGCATTGGCTGCTCTGTAATTCAAATCAATTACAATTCTTTAATCCGAATTGCATGGTTTCCTTATGTTTTCCAGTTAAAAAGTAAAAAATTAAAATTTTTATATGTTTATATATACATCTTATAAATTATCATATCATATCATATAGAATATTCCTTCCAATCTTGATTTTGTCACATGGTTTACCTCTTCTTCAAAACACTCTTTTTGGCTAGATCATTACTGGCAGAGAGCAACGCATTCAAAAACACTTATCATTTGTTGCCTTTCTAGCGACACACATTCCGTCAGCTAACTCGACAACTTTGATTTTGGGATATAGAGCACGCTTTTGAGCCAATTTTCAAAACATCATAAGAAGAACTCGACTGTGAAGCGCATTTCAAGCAGAGCGTCTCTCGATTGCCCTCAGGCGAGTACGCAGTTAAATTAACGACCAAAATCGGTTCAAATTCATTAAGCGAACCCTACACACAGACCAGGCGCCGATTTTAAAATCTGGAGCGGAAACTGTACAAAAATCCGTTTTTATACGAAAAATATCGTTTATTTATGAATGAGCACAAAGACTTGAATCATATGTCCTTGGTTCCTAGCGTTGCTGCTCATGAATGTAGATATTTTCTTCCACCCCGTTGTGCCATCAAAAAAGTCGGCACAACCACAAAGCTCCGAGTTATACTCGTATTCGATGGTTCTGCAATAACTACTTCTGGTTTATCAATTAATGATATACTCATGGCTGGGCCCACAATATAGCGCTTACTTTTTAGTATGCTTGTTCGATTCCGCACATACTCTACTGCAATTTACCCAGCTGATATTTTGTCAAAAGGAACTTCACCAACTGAATTATTCAATTCATCGCCTTGGTCCCAACTTCTTGACAAGATCATGGAAATAATGGAGCACAACTGTATTTGGTCGCACAACGTCACCAACTTTATAGGAGCCAAGAACGAATTGGAGGATCTGCGAAACGTATTCCTCAGTCAAAAAAATTGCAGCCAAGTTTACGCATACTGCCTGAGTGAAGGTTTCGATTAGAAATTTATACAACCTGCGGTTATAGTGGCCAAGCATCAATTTTATCGCGCCGTTGGGTCATCTCTTCTTGGTTTTGATGAGTTGCGCACCTTAATATGTCAAATATCTGCGATAATAAACTTACGTTCACTTGTACCGCTTTCAGAAAATCCTGATGACTTCGATGTTTTAACTCCTGCACAACAGGCTCAACCTGATCTTACCTCGCTTACCTACAATCTTCTTGACCGCTGGCAACGCGCTACCTATCTGCAGCGGGTCTTCTGAAAGCGATGGAGTAACGAGTATCTTATTCTTCTTCAGCACCGCGGAAAGTGGCGCACTCGTCAACCCAACATCCAAGTCAACGACATTGTGTGCATCAAAGATGAATGTCTACCGCCACTGAAGTGGCCGCTAGCAAAAGTCATAGAACTCATATCTGGAAATGACGGCGTGGTCCGAGTCGCTATTCTGCGCACGCCATCTGGCACCACTCGTCGAGCAGTCAAGAAGCTGTGTGTCCTTCCTATTAATGATACTGTTGAAGGCTCGGTTCCTTCAAAGGAGGGAGGATGTTCGGACCAGCAGTCATAATTCTCTTTTATTTCTATTTTCATTTATCTTCTCTTTCTTTGCTATGCCCTGCGCGGCAAATTATAATGCGATTAATAATTCTCGTTCTTGCCCTGCGCGGCAAGAAAGCACTCTCTATTATCTGTTTTCGTTTCTTTTAATTTCATTAATCATTGTTCATTTCATTGTTGTTCGCCGTGCTATTATGTGCATAAAAAAGGCGATCATATGTAAAGTACACTCAGTCTTTTTAATTTTGATAAATGAATCGAATAAAGTTTAGAGCGCAACTACATTATACTAAATAAAGATTTTTGAAGTTGTTAAATTTGAAACATACGTTTTTCTTAATCCACAATAGAGTGGACAAACAATGGCAATTAGCACAAAAAATACTAAAATGTGAAGGCAATCACCATACACATGAAAGCTACCAGCGAAAAAGAAGAAACCGCAACAACAAATGTGAGCATTCGGCTAGCCCAACAACAAAAATCAAAACAAAACTCAAAATTTCAACAAGAGCGAAACCACGTGCACTTCTTTTTTCAACAAAAAATGAGTAAGCCATAAGCAGTATAGCAAAAAACAAAAACGTTATAAAAATTATATATATAAAAAAAAAAAAAAAAAGAGCCACTTTGATATGGTGCCACAAATAAAAAATTCATTAATAATAATGTCGTAACGTGAACATAACAAACGTGTAACTATCGTAAAACCAACATACATATATAAAATATAAAATGCCATATCAGGTTTAGGAGGTCCAACTGGCGAAGAGCTAGGTGAAAAAAATGTTATAAAAGTTGAACTGCACAAAACATAAAATTAAGTAAAATTAAATACCATAAAAAATAAAACATAAGCGCAAACAATTGCAATCGAGATTTCTCAGGGCTGTAACATGCAAGGAGTGATGTCTCCACTAAGTTTTGCTTTCCTGGCGCTGGTGGGCTAGCGGAGTGCTGTGGGGTGCGTGGGTCCATTTCGTTAGTCTGCCATGCAAATATTGTGGATATGCTTTGAGTCGTTTACTTTCTGTTTCCTTTTGTTTGTTTTCTCGCAACTTATGTGAAGGAACTCACAAGCCAAGTTTACTGTGCGCACTCCTCTTGCCGGTAAACAAATATTTTATTTATTTATTTTTTTTTTAACTTATTTTAATTTAATTCTTTGCTCCTGTTGTTGTTGCCTTTTCGGACTTATTAATATTCAAACATTTTGTATAGCACACTAAACAAGCGAAACGCACCCAGTCAGCAGTCAGCATCAATCCTTAATGCATATGACTGCCTCGCAGTTTGCTTTAATGAATATGAACTTATGCCATTTGCATTTATGTAAAATAAAATTGAAAACTGTTTTCGTATTCAAATCCTAATGTGCCGGAGCCGCCGTCATCATCATTATTGTCGATTTTGTTGTGGTCGCGTTCGTTAAAGCGCGCCGTGTCTGGTGTCTATTATCTGTCGTATGTCGCAAATACTCACCTCATTGCGTACGTAATGGTCCCGTTCCGAAAAATTCTTAGAGCGAAATGCATTGGTATGATTGGGTCCTTGAAATCACCATGCATAATGAAGTACGTGTCCGGCGTCCAAATGCTATCATGATGGTGCAAAGCATTTAAAAAATCGTAATGTGATTTATTGCCATACTGCAGACGAGGATCGTTCCACTGTTGATTCAATAGGAACTCCACTTCGTATTTCTAACAATTAAGTAACATTAAGCGAAAAAAAAGAGCAAAAAATACGCAAATAGATCATTATCTACAAACATTATATTTAAGGTATTAGCTAGCTTACCAAACTGCTCTCATCTGGTGATGCTAAGCTAAGCAGCAAGACATTTACATTAACCGTCAGGGTACCTTTATTAGAAAAGAGAAATTATTATCACAACCATCATAAGCTCACATACTACTAAGAACAAACAAAATAAAATTCCATTTCAAATGGAGAAATAACCTAAGTCTATAACATAACCGATATGGATAAACCAAACCAAATAAACAAAAAACTTATATTGGTCTCTCTTATACACATACATTTCAATAATGAAAAGAAAAACATACTATATTAAAACGAAAAAAAAACTAGTGACGAAAAAAAATTGCATCAAAGTGTCGAGAGGAAATACATATGTATAACAAACCGCGGTTATGTGGACGTCGCGCATTATGATTTTTTGCCATATCCGGGCGCTGTAGACCACAGCAAAAGTCTTCATCTGGAAAATGAGAGTCGTTTCAATGCATTGTTTTTGTGCCTTTTGTTTTTGCAACTGTATTCTTCTTACAATTGAAACTGAATATCTTTAAATGTATCTTTCTGTTTCATTGCTTCTTTTTATACCATGTACCAAAAAATGGTAAAAGGGATATTAAAGCTGTGCAAATGTATGTAATATGCAGAAGGAGGCGCGGCAGACACTATTAAATATATATATTCTTGAGCAACGAAAGGCGAGTCAATCTAGCCATGTCCGTCTGTCCGTATGAAAGCACGGATCTCGGAAATGGTAAGACCTACAATCACCAAATTTAGCAAGAAGACTCTCCCATCCCATAGCCATGATGAGTTTTTTTGTTTCATATTCAACCTATAACATATAGCTGCCATAGGAACGATCGGCCTAAAACCACATTTACTAACAAAAACCAATCGTTACCAAAATTTGGATTTAATAGTTCTATCTAATGCCCAATGACATATCTCAATAATATATATATCAGTTTACTATATCACATAGCAGCCATAGTAACGACCGGAAAAAAAACAATATTTACTGAGAAAAACTTTTTTGTTTATTAAGATATCGTTACCAAATTACCAGATTTAATAATTGTAAATAGTATTCAATCATATTCCTAAATATGATGAATATCGGAGTATATCAGAATACTCTATGCAGCAATATCACTTATATCCTTTCCTAATATCCTATCTGCCTGCGTTTAAACCGTTTATGGCTGCCATACACATTCTGGACAATCGGATAATTTACAACATACTTAAATTGTTTTAATTAAGTATAAATATTTTTACTGCAGCCATTTTCTTTAAAATTAAATAACATTTATGCAGTACACATTGTTGTCTGCCATTTGACAATTGCGTGTTGTAAACACTATTAGGAAATTAAATTTACAATTAGTAAATCACTTTCTAACATTAGAGATGATATAGTAAGAGTTTGTCGACATTTCGTTGAAGGACTCAGTGGCTGAGACTACATGTCCACCTTACTTACCATTTACAGGCGGCAGTAATCGTTTATCGTAGCGTTTTTTCTCTAATAGTAGGTCTAAAATTTCCTTATCCGAACTGGATTCGTCGAATCTGTGAAGTAGAAAGGATTGAAAGTGCGAGTATTACTTATTAAAATCAATTATTATATTTCAACTAAGACTTGTTAGTTAACATGACTTACAAACATATGGACATTTTCATATGTATTTATGTATATTAAATATTTTTCTGATTGGGTTTAGTTATGAACGAATATATGTTATTATTTATTTTAAAAAACAAAAGCATTTACTAATATTATTGGGTTGATTAGATCTGAAGACCGTAACAATTCCCTTATTTCTGTAAACCTTTATAATAATCGCGACAGGAAATTGTAGACAGGTAATTATTGCCCAATTTATTTTGGAAACAATATGCAGTTATTACAAAGGGATTCTTGGAACTCATTGAAATCTGCTTGCTCTGAACTGACCTTTTTTTGCATTTATTACGAAGTTGATGAAAAATATTAGCTATATTCGCCTCTTATGTAACTTTTTGACATTTAATAAAATTCTATAAGCTGGACTATCCGCTGAAATCCATTTGGACGGAATTTTTGGTCTTGCTCAGTTTTACTTTAAATCTGCACTTAATACATTTTAAGCAAAGTGTTTTAAACACGCATTATAGAGCAGTGGAGTGAGCAGCGACTGCGTTTCGAGCCTACTACCGACAAAAAATATTTTATTTCAACATGTTATGATTTCATGATGTTATTAAACACTACTTAATATTTAATTAGTAAGCTTAACTAAAAATGTTGCTAAGCAGTCTTGTGTATACATACGTGTACACCCAACAAATCATAATTAACTGAATCTCGCATGCACAACTGTTACTTAAAAGCCGAATTTTAGGCCTGTTCCAAAACAACAAAAATTAGAACAAAATAAGCGAATCAATGGAAACTTAAATGAACAATTTTAAATACTTGGATTCCTTATTTGTTTTTTTTTTATTCTTTTGTTTTTTTCTTTGTGCAACTTACTTCGACCAATCGATGCCTTGACTGAAAGAATTTCAAAGAAAAAAAGTATAAATTGTGTAGTATACAAAAACATTCAGGGATAGAAATAATCAGAAATGGAAATAGAGATGACAGAGGGGTGAACCAGAGTCGGAAGATCACTTATTCTATACTATATTTTGTCATTAAAAAAATAAATTCTGTTTTTTGTTTTGTGGTTTTAAAGAATCTCTTTAGTCTGAGTAGTGGTGTGCGAGTAATGTGTAACCAGTAGCGGCTGTAGTGTAGTTTCAGGCGTTTGGTTAGCGCAATGCGCATTGAATTGGTCGCCAGCTGGCGTAACTTACATGGGATGCTTATCGAGTGGCGCAGCATCGGAGGTAGTAGCTGCGGCCGATGTTGTTGTGGTCAAGTAGCAGAGCACCAGAATAACACATGAGACGGCATAGAAACTGATTGAGTTCCGTAGAGGACTGTAGCAGTTGTTGTTGCCGAAACAGTTGTAAGCGGCAGAACTTGTGGCGGCAGCGGTGGCGGTCAGGGCGTTGGCAAAAGCATTTGGGGCGAGAGCATGGCCAAGGGCGGCGGACATGCTCGCATGATTAATGCTCAGCGTTGCAGCAGCGGCAGCGGAGGAAATTTTTTTATTGTTTTCTTTGTTAATACGTTTCTTTGTCGAAGTAGCGCGAGAGTTCATGTCGTCCATAAGCAGCAAATGTGGCGGCAATAGTATATCGTCAGCCATGTACTGTTGTCGTTGTTGTTTATGTTTTTGAAGTTGTTGTTGTGGATGTTGTTTCATATTGCAATTGGTTTGCTTTGAGTTATCTTGGCAAAGTTGTTGCTGTGACTTTTCTAATATTGTTCTTTTTGGAGCAGAGGCTGTTATTGATAATGTTATTTCTGTTGCTGTTGTTTTCGCCTGTCTGCTCGTCACTGCATAGTTAATGTTTTTGCTTACGTCAATGCTGACAGTGTTCAAATACGTTGCTAGGGCGGTTCGCGCATGCAGCAGCACTTCGAGTAGGTTGCTGAACCCACAGCCAACGCAAGCAGCCGCCAATGTGACCGCGATATTGCCAATGGCTGTGCCTGTGCTTGTGGCTGTTGCATCAAGATTGTATTGCTTACGTTGCAAACGCTGTGAGGAACGTTGCTGCTCATCCTTGCCTTTCTGCTCTTGAGCTTGTTGATTTTGTAGCTGCTTCAGCTGCTGCTGGTGATGCTGTAAGCAACTTCTGCTACTGCTGCGGCTGTTGTTGATATTGCTATAGTTACTGTTGATGCAATCGTGGTTCGGTAACAAATTTGTATTTGTCTTCGGGTTTGGATTTGACTTCGAATTTGTCTTCAGCGAATTAGAGTTTATTGCTGCTGTTTTTTTTATTGTTGTTTTAACCGCTTGGCAACCTCTACCTTCGGTGGTGGCGAGAAGGGGTAAGTGAACAACACTTGAGCGATTTAATAGGGTGTTTCCGTGACGTAGACCCAGTTGCTCTTGGAAACCTGTTGTTTTTTGTTGTAGTTTGTTTAATTTTGTTAACGTTGCTGTTGGCGTTGTTGAGTTGTTGCTAGTGGTTTTACTGCTGACGTTGTCGGCGCTTATGTAGCAATTTGCGCAAGTTATTTGTAAATCGTCTATTCTATTTATCCTGCAGATTTCATATTGTGGTGTTAATGGTGCCCCTGCGCTACTTTGGTTACTGTTATCCTTGTAGCAGTCGATACCCACCGATGTTGCCACAGGTGTTGCCGTTCCCGTTGCCGATAGCAACGGTGGCTTTGTTTTAGTTGGCGTTGTACGTAAAAGCACTTGAGCTGCTTTTAGCTTTTCTTCTTTGTTAGTGAGCTCGTATGTTGTTTGTGTTTGCCTTTTATGATTTTCTTGATAGTTATCTTTGATTCCGATATAATTATTGTTGTCGTAGTTCTTACATTTGCTATTGCTATTTCCGCTGTAAGTTTTTTTTGTTGCTGGTGTTTCGGTTCTTATTGTTGCCGTTGCTAGTTTTGCTACAGTTCTTTTTAGTATTTGCTGGTGCGTCTGTTGCTGTTCCTCCTCTTGTTTTTGGTTGCTCTTGTTGATGTGACATTGATTTGTGTGCTGTTCTTGCAATGTTTGTGCTTGTTGTCGTTGCTGTTGTAATGGCTGCTGTTGTTTTTGTTGTTGATATTTCCAGGTCGTTTCGTAGACATAGCCCATGTTATGACATCTAAAAAGCAAATATACACAGTTACATAAGGCATTACAAAGGCTCAAAATAATATTCGTATATAGACATATGTGAGTATATGTATTTAGGTATTTATGTACCTGTACATGTTTGTATAACGCAATTTCGTATGCATTTCCTTTTATGATTGACAGTTCAACAATCCGATACATTTGAACTTTATGTGCATTTTTACATGCATTGAGATTGTTGGGTATTAGTGGTTATGTAAATAACTCCTGGCAATTCTGCATTTGTAACCATGCGTTTCACGATAAGATATAGCTTAGAACAAGTTAAGAACATGTCATTGCCAGCAATAATTGTCGAAGGCTGCCAATTATTCAAGTAAAGCCGCAGAATCATACGCCTACACACACATACACACATACCCACACACACATGTTTAGAGAAATTTACATGCCAACTGATTACTACCAACTTATCAAGTAACTAACAAGCAACTCGTCCTAACTAAAGACAAATTGTACTAATGTCTGACAGAAACACCGATTCGGCTCATTGACTCTTTGAAATAGTAATCAAATCACGCATGCACCAAAGGAGTCCCGTGGAGCTGACTCGTTCCGTCTGTAAGTTTGTTTCTAATGCAATTTTTATCATCAAGCTTATTTTCTGTAGCTTTTAAAATGCGACTACATGCCGAATTTGCGACAAAGCTAGTCGGTAAACAAGAATTTCCACATTTTTGTACGTTTAACAAACAATGGTAAAGGGTATGTTAAAGTTGTGCAAATGTAAGTAACGGGCAGACCCCATAAAGTATACATATTCTTGATCAGCATCGAAAGGCGAGTCAATCTAGCCATGCCCGTGTGTCCGTCCGTCTGTATGAATAAACGGATCTCGGAAACGGTAAGACCTACAATCACCAAATTTTGCACGAAGACTCTGCCAATCCATAGGCATAACAAGTTTATTTTTTTTTCGATATTCGACCTATAACATATAGCGGCCGAAAACCCATATTTAGTAACATAAACCGCTTTGTTTTTCAAGATATCTTTACGAAATTTTCGATTTAATAGTTTTAGTAAATGTATAATTCTATATCTCAATATTATATATATTGGTTTACTATATCATATAGCTGTCATAGGAACGATCGGCCGAAAAACAACATTTACTGAGAAAAACTTTTTGTTTATTAAGATATCGTTACCAAATAGGTTTAATGATTTTAAATAATATCCAATCATATCTCCGAATATGATAAATATCGGTTTACTATAACATATAGCTGCCACAGGAACGATAGGCTGAAAAATGGCTCTTATTAAAAAAAAAATTTTCGTTCTGAAGATATCCTTACATAATGAATACAAAATATTAATGCAACAAAAAATATATTCAGTTTTGGATTGGATACAGGGTTTTCTATAGTCGGTTATGCCCGACTGAAGCCCTGCCTTTGTATGTGGGGTCTGTTACGCCTACTTCTGCCCGTTACATACATTTGCACATCTTTAATATACCCTTTACCATTTTTTTGGTACAGGGAATAACTAAAAAGGCAGGGGCTATAGTCCGGCGCTCCCAACTAAAGAATACCCTGTATTCATTCCAAAATTCAATACAGACAATCTATATAAAGATAATGCACTTTTCCCGCGTGTATTTATTCTCCTCAACCAAATGTCAACATTAACCGAATATATTAGACTCAAATCATGCGTTATGAATTTTTTTCATTCAATATAGATTTGTTGGGATGGTCTACGTTCAAGGACCTAGGCCCTATTTCAAAAAGGTTTGCGAAAGGAAAGGCGGTAGGAGAATTGTATAAGATGCATTTTCTATATTGACTTCCAACCTAATCAAGCTTGAGTGAAATGATAATCGAACAGTGTGTAGTATGAACTACATCGAAGCGATTATGAGGCTCACTTAGAAATAGCCACTTGGCTTCAACGAAATTCGTGGCGGAATTGGTCCAAATAATGCTGGGCTTTTGACGCAATCTGATGTTGGCAGAAATGACTCGGTAAATGATTGAACTGAATATTGCCCGGAATCAAGACGAGTATAAGTTGTTGAAAATAATTGCTTATATAAAGCGTCTTCATTCGATATTATCGATGACAAATAATAATCAGTCTCAATTTTCTAAAAGTGTTTGACTAGATCGGACAGAAATATGCTATGTGATTGAGATTCTTCAATTGTTGTAGTTAACACTGTACGCTCATATTTGGTATCAAAAATATTTCCAGTGACGGTCTACCCGACTTTGGTTTCCTGTAGCGTCGGAAGAATTTCTTTTATGCGAATTTGTCCAGCGCAAAGTAAATTGAAGAATTGTTCTGCAACAATCAGTAGATCAACTCTTTGAGGCTTTTAGAATAGCGGGACAGCAAGCTTTACATGTATTGGAATATTCCATCCTTCTGTGTTTATATCAAAGTTTGGCTGGTAATCGGTTATGGTGCGTGTCACTATTGCAGCGAAGGAAAGATGATAGTCTCCGTCTTTGGCTTGAGCGGATACGTCGACCATTTTCTTAGAGTCTAGAGGAGATTCTCCTACTCCTATTATGAAAATATTTGATGAATGAGATTCGATTTCTTTGCAAAACGATCAGTTATGAAATTAAGCTGAAACGCTGAATCTAAAATGGCACGGCAGCTCAGAGTTCTGTTTTTTTATGTCGTTTTTCCCACCTGTTTGCTAGGTAATTGGTTTGAGTTGGTTTCCATGTTTTTGAAAATTCGACATCTTTTACCCAAAAATAATATCATGTTGTTCCACGTTGGCAATGTTTTTAATGGTAAATTTTCTCCATATTGCACATGTCCGTTTCATTGTAGACGGCCAAAACAAAAGTGCTGTGAAAAAAAGGCCAGTTTTCATGGGTGCCACAAAAAATCGATATTTAAGCTCTGGCAAGCGCGACCAATATTGACATAAAAATTTGAAATGGAAAGCTCTTCGATTGCTATTAAGTAGCAAATTACACTTTCTTAAATATTGTGTGACTAGCACCGTAGGCGAAGATCTACGCCAACCTGGCGGTTAGGTCAAAATCGCTTTGGGATTGCTCCCAGAAATAGAAGGAGGTCTGACAATGGTGGACACAACGACAAATAGTCACTCTGCACGAAGTCACCAGGTGATCAGAGCTTCCAACAACAATTAAAGCGCCGGAGTCGAAGGTCATCTTTGGAAGTCAATAATGGAGATTAATGCTCCAACTTTTGAGGGTATGAAAGCTGTGCAGAATAATATACAAGTCGATCCTTCAAATGGCAGAATAAAAAGTTGCCCAAATACCAGCTATTGGCGGAAACCGGTTCACTGTTGATAAGGCTAAACGTCCAAATCTGGTGAAAGCGATATTTCATATCCCTGGCCCTCTCAAGAAGGCTAAGGAAATTATCGCCATGCTCTGCTATCAGAATAAAGCAATTTATTCAAATGATTGGCACATCTACACCCACAAGAAGCTTGAGCCCAACGGCTCGCTCCTTGTGGTTGCAGTGGATAAACAGTTATCCAAGTTACTTAAAGAGAAGTGGGGTTTACGCCCCTACCTGTTTCTGGGTTGCATCATGATGATGACCGGTCTCATAATTACTCAGATCAATCTGCAACATTACAAAACAGCTACCATATAGTACCTTAGCGAAACTGCAGACAAATCCACAAGTAGTCTTAATACAAGAGCCATAGGTGCACAACAAGCGCATCTGTGGCTTTGGTATGTTTACTTGTGCACAGAGATCAACATATAGTGTACAAGTACAAACTGAGACACGCCCAGCGTAACTCGTACGAAGACTTTTATTCTGATCTAGAAGGAACAGGGCAGGTAGCCAGGTTGAACAGAATTCTGCAAAAGGATCCGTCAGCCAAGCTTGTCTCGCTCCGAAAAGCCTGCGGCTCACACGAACACAAAAGGTGAAATGAATGAACTGCTGCTTAACACGCACTTCAAGGGAAACTAGGTAGTAACGGTAGAGCAGAGGGAATCATTGACATCTCAGGTTGGAGTTGCCACTAGGCTAGATTAGTTCATTGCTAGAAAAGTGATCTCAACTGAATCCACAAGGCATGCTCTATCAGTACTTGAAGACTACAAGTCGCATGGTCCAGATAGGGGTTTTCCAGCAATGTTGATTAAGTAGTGTAGTAGTAGTGGACTTGCTAAAACATATCTATACAGCATGTTTAGCACACGGATTTGTGCCATCCGCCTGGAGGGAAGTCAGAGTAGCCTTAATACCCAAACCTGAGAAAGAGGACTATGCCAACGTACACATGCAAGCGTACGCTGATGATGTTTGCATACTCACATCAAACAAATCTTTAGGGACTGCTTGCAATTATTTGCAAGCGGCCATTGAAAAGCTTGATGAGTGGTATAACCGACACAGTCTGTCTGTCAACCCTAACAAAACCAGCATAGTACTGTTTACTAGAAAGACACAGACGGATAGCATCCTACCCATAATGTTGAAAGATGCACACTAAAGCTACACAGCGAAGTGAAATATCTAGGATTCACTAGACAAAAAGCTAAGTTGGAAGGATCGTGTTGAATCCCGAATATCTATTTCTCAGGTAGCAAAAGCAGAATAATAAACGCGGACACAATATTGCTATTTGCAGCGACAGCCACGCCAAGTTATGCATGTTCTTGACTGCAAGAGTAGACTGAATATCTAGATGTAATACAGTCGCTCTCCTATGGGTTCCCGACCAAAAAGGCATTGGTGGCAACGAAGCGGCTGACGAATTAGCCAGAATCGGTGCAACCACTAAACCTACGGGACCTGAACCCCAGTAAGCTCTACAGTGGTCAATCTCTGGATCAGAAACTACTTGGACGAAATCCCTAAGAGAAGATTGTCGGTTATTGAGACAGCAGGAAAGACTGTCGATTGCTAGTGGGTGCCTTAACGGGACTCAACCAGACTAAGAACCACTTTTCTAGAATGGGACTTGCAAATGACACAATGTGCCCCTCTTGTCTAGAGGAATCAGAGACAACTGAATATTTTCTGATTGGTTGTCCTGCCTTCTCACGGATAAGAAACAGCACTTTCGGGTCGGAAGTCAACAAACTGGATGAATATTAGTCTTTAGGTCTAGATCAAATCTTAAATTTTCTGAAAAAAACTAAACGATTTGACTAGACGGGATACTATAGTACAATGGACCAGGAGTCTGAGTGCTACAGGGTTTTTGACTTCGTAGCCCTCTTTTTTTTTGTTCTTTACGCGCGTTCTTTCTTATCGCTTGACTTGACATACTATATTTTATAATTAAGTGCGAATAACACCCTTCAAACGGCAAAGAACCCGATCCAAATATACCACATACACCTGGACCAAAATCCCAAATAATGAAGCGCAACCCCAACAACAATGAAGACACGTTAACTAATGTCTCACCATTCTTAATAAATAGTGGATCGACTACACTTGCACCGGTGCCGTCGACGAATGTGAAAAACTACTTAACGGCACGATTCTAATCAAAATAAAAGCCAACCAGCAAGCTGAGAAATTACTCAAGCTTACGGCACTCTCAGAGCAACTTGCTGTGTGCGTAACTGTACACAATACTCTCAACCAGTGTAAAAGTGTAATATACTCAAATTAGTTTAGATTCATTCCTGAAGAGTCAATTTTAAGTGAACTAAATAAGCAAAGTGTGTGCGAAATAAGAAAAATCGAAAAAAGATCGGTGACCAACTCATTGAAACTGGACTTATTATCGTTACATTTGCCTCACATCCTTAATATATTTATATTGACTATGAAGAAATTGCTGTCAGACAGTACATACCACTATCGATGCGGTGCTACAGCTGCCTAAAACTTAAAAAGTTTGCAGTGGGAAGAGAACTTACACCAACTGCGGTAAAGAGGATCACACAAATGAAATCGAAATGTAACTATGCTCCTACCTGCATTAACTGTACTCAAAACTTATTGATAATAAATATGGGTCCACCAACAATAAATGTCCAATATTTATCAAAGAAAAAGAAATCACAGCAATAAAATTATTACAAAAAGTAGACACTAAAACAGCGCATTCAATATACAACGCTAATCATTCACTCGCCAACCAAAACTATGCTCTGTAACTGCACAACAAACTTCTACTTCTACATCTAATGAAATAAAAAAGCAGAAAAATTCATCATCAACTACCACATCACCGCAACCCCCTGCACGGAACAAAGTATCATACTCGGACATCAATAACATCATCGCCGCTATTCCTACAACAAAGGCTTCTATAGCTGCTAAGCTAAGTAACAAAATTAATAATAATTGAATTAGTATTCTCCCAAAAAATACTTCAAAGAGAAAACTCAGACAATTAAAATGTTAAAAATAGAATAACCACTAATGATAATAACACTAAACAATCAAAACTCTCAGACACTGATTTAGAAATTTAATTAATGAGCGATGACTCATAAATATACTTTAACAATTACTTCACCTTACCTGTTCCCCCAGCTAAACAGTTGAGTTGTCATATCCGTCCAACTGGTTAGTTGTGGGGGAACTGAACAACATCTATATCTTGAGACCCTGCCTGCCTGATAAGAAAAATAAAACAAAAAAACGCGAAAAGCTATTTAAAAAATCAAGAAGATAATTTAAGAAAAACGCGCATTTTCATGCGTTCAGTCGCCGGCGACAATAGCCAAAATCGCCAAAACAATCGACAATCGACTAATGGAAACGCACTTAGCTCTGCCTGTGCTAAAAAAGCAAGCAACTCCAATACTGCTCTGAACTCGATCAATGTCGCCGGCAACAATAACAACAACAAAGATATTGACAATGCGTCTAGCCCTGTCCTCCAGCGATTTCAAGTCAAAAAATGCAAAAGTAAACTACCGTTGTCCCCTGATGGAAGCCGCAAACGGCGAATTAATACCAATGAACCATCAGGCAGTGAATACACAAATAGATTCGCAGTTCTCGCAAGCGCTGCAAATGACGAAATGGACTTAATTTCTATTCCTATACCACCTGATTCTCAACAACTGTCCTCAATGGAATGGACTTTAATTCCATTCCTATACCACCAGATTCTCAACAAGCGTCCACAAGTACGGCCGCTACCGCTGCTAGTCAGAACAAGGAAAGCGATGCGCAAAAGGCACTGCAAAATCACCGCCAATAATTCTATCGGATATCGTGTGTCTACCAGAACTGTAGAGCGATGTGGAACAAGCAAAGGAACTGTACCTGGACAAATTACAAATGAGATCCTCACAGGGTGGAGTCATACGGCTGTAAGCAAAGGGATCGGAAATTGAACTGGTCCGAGAACGACATCGCCACGTTAATGGGTAACTTCAGCTGTAAACTCCTGGTTGGCGGCGACTGCAACGCCAGACATTGTCTGTGGGGGGCAAGAAGACGCAACTCAAGAGGAATGCATCTGATAGGCCACATTCTCTCCTCCAACATCAACATACTAGCCACCGGCGCCCCCACCAGGTACCCATTTGGCACCAACAACTTGCCCCGCTGCATCGACTTTGCTCTATATAAGGGTATCCCCCACAAAAAAATCTACATCCGGGAGTGTGCGGATCTAAGCTCGGACCACCTGCCCCTAATCGTGGAGCTTGACACGACCGGCGTGACTTTTCCAACAGTCGAGAGGTTAATCAGCCATGATACTAATATCGCCAACTTATAACGAAGCCTCAACGACTCCATCCATCCGCACCTCACCCCGGGAATTTTTTACTCATTTTTTACTATGGAAAGCTACCAGAAGAATTACTCGCCAAGCTGTTCGGCATGCCCTCAACCTGTCCGCAAACGGTAGCTGGTGTCGCTCAGACGACGAACAAATGGACCTCCCTATCGCCTCTACCACCCTTGAGGAGGCGGCGCCTTAAAAGAAAAAAGGTCTCCGGCCATGATAGGATTTGCAACAACACAATCAAGGCACTGACAAAGAGATCGCTTCTTTTTCTGGTGATGATATTCAACGCCATAATAAGAGTGCAATGGAAGTTGGCTATTGTGATCATGTTCCACAAACCTGGCAAGCCGGACTACGACCCAACATCGTACCGGCCGATCAGTCTCCTGCCTTCGATCTCGAAAGTATGAGAAAGACTGATCGCCGCGCGGATTTGTGGTATCGCTGACACGCGGAATACTCTCCCGGATCACCAGTTTGGGTTCAGATCTGGTCATGGCACTATAGAGCAGCTCCACTGAGTGGTAAACCACATCCTAGGCTCTTTCGACTCAAAACTGTAATGCGAACTTCATCGATGTCCAGCAAGCCTTTGACCGAGTTTGGCATATAGGCCATTTGGCTAAGATCAAAGAAGCTCTCCCGGCTCCATACTTCCTGCTACTGCGTTCCTACCTCGATGGGCGTAAATTTCAAAGTGCGCGACTGCATATCCGCTACATAACCAGTTCAAGCCGCAGTGCCTCAAAGCAGTGTACTGGGACCCATTCTATATAACCTGTTCATACTGGACTTCCCAACACCTGACGCCGGAGGGATGGGCATTGCTGCTGAAAAAATGCTGCTCGCATCTTACGCTGACGATGTAAGCGTCTTCTACTCCGTCGACGGACGCCCGGAGTATCTCCACGCTTTCGAATCTTGGGCGAACAGATGGAATATAAAGCTCAACGCCGAAAAATGCTCAAACGTCTGTTTCACACTATGACGCAAAAATCCGTCGCAAATCCATTTAGGCGGTGCTGCCATGCACCAAGACCACAAGGCCAAATACCTTGGACTCGTCCTCGATAGAAAACTCACATTCAGGGAGTACACCGCCGCGGCTGTTGGTACCTGCCGTTGCAAACTCCCACTTCACAACAAGCGAACAATCTACCAACAGGTGATTGCGCCTACTTGGCGGTACGGTATCCAAATTTGGGGTATCGCAGCAGCAACGAACCGCAAACGGCTGCAGGCCATGCAGGATAAAGCCTTGCGCCAGGTATATTCGCGGCTCTATCCTGCATCGAGACCTTAATGTAGCAACCGTTGAGGACCAAGTCTGCTTTTTCTCCAGCAGATACAATGACCGTTTGTTAAACCATAAGACCCGGCTGGCCAGACCCCTCTCCCTATAAGGAGACTTAAACGACATCTCTTTGGACATCTATTCTAGAGTCTGGCTTCGGCCCTTTTTGTTATTTAATATTGATTTGTTATTTAATTTCTTGGTTAACACGCACAACAACTGGCGATTTACAATTACACCAGGTGTTTCATAGCACAATATGATATGCTGATTAACGCCTAATAAATAAAAAAAAATAAAAAATAAAAATACAAAAAAGATATCTGTTACGACCAACAATAGTGAAAGGCCATGATAAATCAACTATTGGCACTTTGCCTGAATTCGCCTAAAATTATCTCCATGCAATTTTTTCTGCATTTCACTACAATCTGAATGAAACGGTGTTTCGATGACCGCCAGTTCAGTTGAATGCCTTCCCAACTTTTATTCTATATGAATAATTGAACCACTATTTAATAAATGTATTTTGCACAAAATAATTTTCACAAATAATACATGATTAGTGCAAAATGTTCTAATTGGCTTTGACTGCTTTCATTTATACAGTCAAAGTGTTTTGATGGAGTTTTGAAAATAAAATGCCCATTTCAATTAGGAGTAACAGCAAATATTTTGTGGAAACCAAAACAATTTGGCGACTTCGAATTTCGAAACTTTTTTTAACCTATTGCAGGAGGTGCTACACAAATGTATACACAAATTCACTTCGACGGGTTTTTTTATACCCTGTACCAAAAAATGGTAAAGGGTATATTAAAGTTGTGCAAATGTATGTAACAGGCAGAAGGAGGCGTGGCAGACCCCTCAAAGAATATATATTCTTGATCAGCATCGAAAGGCGAGTCGATCTAGCCATGTCCGTCTGTCCGTCTGTCTGTATGAACAAACGGATCTCAGAAACGGTAAGACCTACAACCACCAAATTTGGCACGAAGACTCTCCTAATCCATAGGCATAACGAGTTTATTTTTTTTTTTCGATATTCAACCTATAACATATAGCTGCCATAGGAATGATCGGCCGAAAAGTCATATTTAGTAACAAAAACCGCTTTATTTTTTATGATATGTTTACCAAATTTGGGATTTAATTGTTTTACCTAATGTCCAATCACATATCTAAAAATTATGTTTATCGGTTCACTATATCATATAGCTGCCATAGGAACGATCGGCCAAGAAACAACATTTACTGAGAAAAACTTTTTTGTATATAAAGCTATCGTTATCAAATTTTGGATTTAACAATCCTAAGTAATATCCAATCATATTCCCGAATATTATAAATATCGGTTTACTATAACATATAGCTGCCATCGGAAGGATCGGCCGAAAAACAACATTTACTGAGAAAAACTTTTTTGTTTATTAAGATATCGTTACCAAATTTTGGATTTATTGATTTTAAGTAAATTCAAATCATATTCCTAAATATGATAAATATCGGTGCACTATAACATATAGATGCCATAGGAACGATCGGCCGAAAAATGGCTTTTACAAAAAAAAAAAATTTTTGTTTCTTGAGATATCCTTACATAATGAATACAAAATATTAAAGCAACAAAAAAATATATTAAGTTTTGGCTTCGGTACAGGGTTTTCTATAGTCGGTTACGCCCGACTATAGCCCTGCCTTTCTAATTTTCTTTTGCCAGGCACACACAAAATGCAGAATGAAAAGCCCATAACAATAAAGAAGAAGCATAATATTTTCTAAAGTCGAAGAAATATGGACTAGTTTGACAATTGAAACTTCTAAAAAAAAGCACAAACAGAAACAATTCTCTGCAACAAGAAATATGCGCACAGACTATTTCAACAATAACAACTGTTTTGAAATGCGAAAAAAATTACAATCGCCACCAAAAATTCTTAAATGCGAAGGCCATCACCACATACAAGGCAACTAGCAACGAAAAGGAAAAAAGTCCAACAACATATATACGCATTCGGCTAGGGCCTAGCCGCTAGGCCAATCAAACAAAAATCCAAAGTCAGAGTATTAAAGCAAGAAACACGAACTCAGTAATTTTTGATTTAGTGCCATATGGATACTTTGGCTCCAATTTACACTCGTTTTCGGCTCGATTTATTACAATCTAGTGGTCTTTCCAGTTGCAGAAAACATTTCCATCATATCCTGCATACTTTTACACAACTGGAGGTTGGAGTATACCAACTGATCCACACCAAACGATAATCCCTGTCCTGGCATATGAAAATCTAACTAAATGACTTTATGGTCCACACAAAGTCGAAATTTATCAGTAACTGATTGTAAAATTCCAAGAAAAGCACAAAGCAAAGAGCATATTCAACGGAATTTGCACCGTTCATCGCTGAATTGGTGCAAAAAGGAACGAAAACAAAGTGGGGACAGTCGAAAAGTGGAGTAATTTTTGTTTTCGTTGTTATTTTGTTTGTTATACACTTAAATTGCACTTTTTTTTAACAATTAGTTTTTAAATACTGTAAATAATCATAATCAATATAAAACTAGAAAGGCAGGGCTATAGTCGGGTGTAACCGACTATAGAAAACCCTGTACCCAATCCAAAACAAAAATATATTTTTTTTTTAGTAAAAGCCATTTTTCGGCTGATCGTTCCTATGGCAGCTATATGTTATAGTAAACCGATATTTATCATATTCAGGAGTATGATTGGATATTACCTAAAACTGTCAAATCCGAAATTTGGTAACGATATCTTAATAAACAAAAAAGTTTTTCTCAGTAAATGTTGTTTTTCGGCCGATCGTTCCTATGGCAGCTATATGATATAGTGAACCGTTATACATGATATTTAGACATGTGATTACACATTGGCTAAAACTTTTAAATTTAAAATTTGGTGAAGATATCTTGAAAAACAAAAGGGTTTTAGTTACTAAATGTGGGTTTTCATCCGATCGTTCCTATGGCAGCTATATGTTATAGGACGAATATCGAAAAAAAAAATAAACTTGTTATGCCTATTGATTGAGAGAGTCTTCGTGCAAAATTTGGTGGTTGTGGGTCTTACCGTTTCCGAGATCCTTTTGTTCATACGGACGGACGGACAGACAGACAGACAGACAGACAGATGGACATGGTTAAATCGACTCGCATTTCGGTGCTGATCAAGAATATATATACTTTGTGGGGTCTGCCACGCCTCCTTCTGCCTGTTACATACATTTGCACAACTTTAATATACCCTTTACCATTTTTTGGTACAGGGTATAAAAAATGTGTTCTGGATTAAAAAATTTAATTTTTTTGAGTATAAAGTTGAAAAATAGCATTGTTTTTAAGTGTGCAAAGTAATTTGTGACAGATATGAGTTTGCTTGTTTGAAAATATTTATTTATAAAATATGTACAAAATTTATCGGATTCCACTGTCCTGTATTAATTCGTGAATTTGAATGACCAGAAGAAAACATATGAGCCTAGCCAAGTTAGCAATTATTTATCTCAATATATTTTAAACGAGTTGCCTGTGAAATCTTTTATTTTATTTCTCCCGTGTTTATTTCAAAATGTCAATTTATTCGGATGGCTATTTCAACTACTATTAAAAAAGTTCGCTTCCGTGCCGCCTAAACATCTGACAAGTGAGGCTATTGCTGCTGTCATGTTGAAAGCCAAGAACTTTTGAACTTTGTACCTGCCTAACAACTGACCGCGCGGTCAAGCCGCTCGCTCACACACCCGGCGACTGACCAACGGGATAGTCATCAGTTCGGACGCCTGACTCTCCAATCCTTTCACACAGTTTGTCTGCTTGTTTTCCGTTGTGTGTCACACAGATTTCGTTTAACAGTAATCTTACTCTATACAGTATAAGTGCATACATTTTACTAACACGAAACACAAAACTCAAGAAACATCAACCCAACCATACCCAATTCAACCTCCGTAGCTCAATATGGCCCAACTTATCTAAACTAAAACTCAACTGAGCTGGTCTGCCAGAGTGCTGGATGCTGATCCTCCTGCCATAGTTTGGTGCCTGTCAATTCAGAGGCTACTGAGTTAGTAAGTTTGTTGGCGTGTTTCGGAAAAAGTTGCTTTCGTTTTTCCCTGTGGCGCTGTCATGTTTCCTTTTGAACGATTTTTCAAATGCAAAAATTTTTACAAACAGTAGACGTTCACAAATTCTAACTTGACAAATTTGAGTTGTCCAGAAATTCAACGATACACTGAACGCTTTTTCGAATTTTGGGATCTTATTTGGGATCGTTTTTATACCCTGTACCAAAAAATGGTAAAGGGTATATTAAAGTTGTGCAAATGTATGTTACAGGCAGAAGGAGGCGTGGCAGACCCCCCAAAGTATATATATTCTTGATCAGCATCGAAAGGCGAGTCGATCTAGCCATGTCAGTCTGTCCGTCCGTCCGTCTGTCTGTATGAACAAACGGATCTCAGAAACGGAAAGCCTACAACCACCAAATTTGGCACGAAGACTCTCCTAATATAACATATAGCTGCCATAGGAATGATCGGCCGAAAAGCCATATTTAGTAACAAAAACCGCTTTATTTTTTATGATATGTTTACCAAATTTGGGATTTATTTGTTTTACCTTTTTCTTGAGATATCCTTACATAATGAATACAAAATATTAAAGCAACAAAAAAATATATTAAGTTTTGGCTTCGGTACAGGGTTTTCTATAGTCGGTTACGCCCGACTATAGCCCTGCCTTTCTAGTTATTTTTTTCATTTTGTGCTCGTACTTTACTTCAACATAGAAAAATTTAAAAAAAGGGAATTACAAAAGTGGGTATGCGTGTTTTAGGCATATTTAAATTTTTGGAAAGTAAAATTGAAATAAAAGGTGGGGTGAAAAGTTCGTAGGCTAGCCAAGAAAAAACTTTGTATCTTTTGTCTCACAATAGGCCTCAGTTTCAGCAATAACCTTTTCATTCGAGCGAAATTTCTTTCTTTTTTGAGTTCTGCCAATAGTCGCTGGCAGCCAAATCTGACGAATACGGTGGATGTAGGAGCAATTCGAAGTTCAATTCATGTAGTTTTTCCATTGTTTTGATTGACTTGTGACACGTCAACAGTGAGCAAACGCGGCAACCATCTTGCAGACAGTTTTTTCATCTCCAAATTTTCGGTCAATATACGATGTATAGCCATTTTTGAAATGCCTATAATTTCACCTAGTTCACGCACCTTCAGCCGGCGATCATCCAATATCATTTTGTGGATTTTCTCAACTGCTTTTGGTGTTACCACCTCATTTGGACGTCCACTGCGTTTTGCATCATCGATGTCTTTACGACCATTTCTTAAGTCAGCCAACCAACGTTATATTGTTTTTTCTGCTGGAACGAAGTCCTTTTAACACTTTTCAATCCATTGCTTCGCTTTAACGGTATTTTTTCCCATCAAAAAGCGGTGTACAATTAAAGTACGAATTTGTTTTTATCCATTGTTTTGACAATCTCAAAAGTAGTGTCACTCTTCGCAGAAAAACTCACAAACTTCTGAGTGGAATATCATGAAATTTTAACAGCGTTCTTTTGACTAAAAATCGTATGGATTTGATACTGGTAGCACCATCTATGTGTCAGCCTACAAACTTTTCACCCCACCTGTTATTCGAGAAATTTAATAAAGGGGACGTTTTTGATGGTATGCTAGTTATTCCACATACCAAAACGATAGAAAGTGTCAATATTTTAATAAATTCGTGTAAAAATAACTAATCGTTTCCTTCGTAATGAAATGGTTTTGTAATCCATAACCAAACCAAAAAAGCAAACAAACATAACTAAATACTGCAACGAACATACTTCGTTACAAAGAAATATAATTATGAATTTAATTATTACATTGAATTAAGTTATTGAATTAAAAAAAATTTTTATTGTTACACTTAAAATGTATTAAGATTAATTTAACATGAATTAACATAAACAACTTTAATACAAAACTATCAGTGACAGGCCGAAAAGAACTAGAACCGTAGCCTAATCAGTAAAGGCAGCTTTTAGGCACTCGTACGACTCGAATCCCAACGCGAATGACGCGAAGCAAGTTATTTTAAAAATTATTTTAAGTAGCCGACAGCTAACCAACAACACCAAAGTAACTAAACCAGCACACAAACAAATATAAGTACAAGAACAGCGGAGACCAAAGCTGAAGAAAAAAACAAACAAACGGGGTCTAACATGATGATGAGCTACATTGCTATTTTTCTGTAACACCGCCGAACAATTTGCAAACGGTTTAAGCTCGTCATAATATATAAAGTAAACGTTGACATCACATTGGCATCCGAGCGAAGGGCATACACGAGTGAAGATTCAAAGGTTGCATCCATTATCGATAGATGGTATCAAATCGAGCGATAGTGATGATTTGTACGATAAAGTCGATACAACATCGGTACGGCAAATAAGGCCAAAATACTACGAATTGCGTCTGTGAAAAAAAACAAATGAAAAAAAAAAAAACAATACACAAATAATCTTCCCTAAGTGGAGTGATGTAAAAAAAAAAATCCAAATATGAGTGGCATTAGTGAAAACTCATTTAAAATATTAGTAATGCATCTAATAAAACAGAATAAAATAAAACGAAAAAAAAGAAAGACTCTTGTTCAGAAACTGACGATGAGTCAAATCAAAAATCAAAAAGCAACCAATCGCAACGGCTCTCTAAAATAATATCCGAGCTGAGTGGGGAAGTGCGATCTTTCAAGATACAAAATGACGAATTGAGGAGAAAAATACATGAACACGAGGAGATGGAACTTTTATCTGAATGCGACTCTGTTGTCGAGGTGTCAGGGATGACGATTCAAGTTATCAATCAGAGGGAAATCTCTCAATTGGATGCGAAGGATAACCGAAAAATACTTAAACGTGCTGTGATGGATAAACAAGAGAGGGTAATAGCAAGTGGCATTCAGAGGGTGCTGGAGCAGAAGAATTTTGTCTTCAACAGATTGAACAAAACTGTAAACAATGATTACAACAAAATTAAACAGTTGCTTGAGGCTGATGAAATACAATTTAACACTCACACTCCTACTGAGAATAAACCATATTTAGTAATAATTAAAAAATTACTCCATATTTACGACAACGACGATAGAATAACTTTTGATATCATAAATTTAACTCAACATAATCTCTCTCACTAAAGGGAATATAAGAGAAACCAAAGTTAAAATTTACAATGAAGTTAATTACCGTACAGTATACAAACATCTGAATGAGACAAATATAAACTTCTACACTTATTAAGTAAAAAGCGTAAAAGGCTTGCAAGTTGTAATTAAAGGCATTGAATCTAATGTAGGTACTACTGAAGTAATTAGCGCACTCAAGGACCAGGGCTTCAATCCTAAAGTTGTCATAAACATAACTAACAAACATAAGATACCGCAACCAATGTTCAAGGTTGAATTAGCGCCCGACAACAAACCACTGAAAAAGATCGCTGTACACCCAATTTACAAGTTGCAGTACCTGTTGCACCGGAGAATAACAGTAGAAGAGCCGCACAAACGCAATAGCCCCGTCCAAAGCACCAATTGCCAGGAGTATCGCCATACCAAAGCTTACTGCACGCTGCGCCCAGTCTGTGTTGCCTGCGGCGACTTCCACACATCTGCCGATTGCCCAGCTAACAAGGAAAACTTTGCTAAAAAAAAATCCAGCAATTTCAATGGTAATCACACAGCAAACTACAGGGGCTGTAAGATCTACCGCAGCCTGGTCTAATGTCTAAAAACCCCCCATGTGCATCAAATAAAATCGAAGCTTTAGTAGCCTCACTGCAGCAAAGTATGATGCACTTCATGGCTTCTATACAAACCGCAATGCGAGATCTTATATGTAATCAAAACACGCTGATCCAAATGCTCGCTGCGCAACATTCAAAGTGATGGCTCTACTAAATATAGTCTTTTGGAATGCCAATGAGGTTCCAAGCCACAAATTAGAAATATTAACATTTCTCAAAGATATGGAAATAGACATAATGCTACTTGCGGAGACACACTTTACTAACAAATACAAATTTCAAGTAATGGGATACACATTTTATGTCACAAATCACCCAGGTGGCAAAGCCAGTTTCGGTGCGATCGCATAGTTGACAATGAGATTGTTAATATTTTACGCCAACGTTTTGAAGATTGCATGTTATATGAAGCTCCAGATCACATTTTCAAGTGCCGGCCGCTTTTGGATATATATGAAATGCATCAGAAAACTGGTTTATTAAGTGTAAGTTAAATAAATTTAAGCCTTCCAAACAAAAAAAATCTAGCATTTTGCAGACGGCGATTTAGGCAGCTATGCCAATGCTAAAAGTGCCTATATGAAGCAAAAGCATCATGTGATATGGGAGCGCCGCCATGGCCCAGTTGGTAGCGGTGTGAAGAAAGATGATGCCGTTATTCACTAGCTTAGTGAATGATTAATCATGCATCTTTCAAGATAGATTTGAAAAACTATTTTGAACAGTCAGTAAAAGAAAAAGTAACTCAATTTAGCGTGTTTATTTATTATATGTTTAAAAAAAAACAACAAATTGCTAGGAAAAAGCGCTGCGGAATCTGTTAAACTAACAATCCGGCTTAACACCATGTTAAAATTTAACAGGATTCTAGAGAACCCCAGAGGAATTCCTAGGAAAATTCACAGCGGAATATGTTAATGTAACAGAAAACTTCTATTCGGCTACAGCAGTAATTGCAAAAACTTGTAAGTTGCCTCATCAACACTTAGATCATTTGTGTCGAAACAGTTTTTTAATCTGCGGTAATCGTGGTAGTCCTAACAAAAAGAATTATTACGTTGCACATTAAGCGGAACTGGAGTACTCGTCAGGAACCGCCTTAAATATTACCCATTAGCCCAAATTGCAGAAAACTATATGCATCCCACGTCAATTTTCGTGCAATCCATATTCGGCAACCTCAACTTGTCTGCAGTTTACTGCCCCCACGTTATGCCATAACAGAAAACAGAAAACAGAAGCAACTATACAGCGCACTAATCAATAAAACAAATAAACTGAATCATGTCTCGCCGGGTAGCTCTGCAGAAGCTCTTGCTGACCTGTCCTCGGATCGCTAAACAATCCTTTTTCATCTCTCCGAGTGTCCTCTAGTCAAATAGTGCTCTAGGAGGCTTACATCATAAAAAATCAACTGGTTGAATTTCAAAAAATATATAAGCAGTCTTATGGAATTGAGCCCATCCATTATAAACGACGATAAAATAGATAACTCTGTCAGGGAACTGCGTACAATCATAACTGAGGCAGCTATACACTCAACACCACAGACAAAAACAGCACCGAAGTGTTACCATTCAATAACCAACATCCTTAATGAACTCCTGGATACAGAAAAGCGCCGCTTGAGACGTGAGTGGCAGAATTGTAGGTCCTCTGCAGCGAAACTGGTTTAAAAAGGCAGCATGTGAGCTCATCGATGCGCTCAAAGCCAAGGAGCAAGTTGCACAAAACCAGTACATAAAACACCTGTCGCCAACTAGCACGAAATGTCCTCTGTGGAGAGCATATGCTAGCATTCAGCCACCCGCTTTAGTGGACACACCTATTAGAGACGCGAACGGAAAATGGGCGCGCAGTGATGAGGCGTCTTTCTGCGAAATCAGCCTACTAATGGGTATATCCCTCCTCCACTTTCCCCATGTCATCATACCACCCCAATAAAAGTTCACCTTGCTACCATAAGAAATATTATAAAAGAACAATTAAATCCTAAAAAAAGCACCAGGACACGATCTGATTACTCCTAATTCGCCACTGTATATGTTACAAGTATATTTAATGCAATATTCCAATGTGGTTACTTATCAACTGAGTGGAAAAAATCAATTATATTAACGATAACAAAGCCAGGAAAAGACAATAGCAATACATCATCATATAGGCCCCTAAGTCTACTGCCATGCTTATCAAAGCTCTTTGAAAAAGCGCTATTATATAAAATCAGAACGCTAACAGAAACAATTAGTCCCTCTCACCAATTTGGATTTCGTACAAAGCAAGGAACCATCGAGCAAGTCAAACGTATAACGAGAGAAATAAGAACAGCATTTGGAAAACGGAAATATTGCCCAGCAATTTTCCTCGACGTAGCACAAGCATTCGACCGAGTTTGGCTGAATGTTGCTCCCCCAAAACACTCACAAAATACTAAAGTGCTCTGTTTGCAACAGGGTGTTCGCCATTCGGCACAACAACTATATAACTGAAGAATTTAAAATTGAAGCCGGAGTTCCACAAGGAAGCGTGCTCGGCCCGATCTTGTACGTCTTGTACACATCCGACATTCCAACAAACGACAGTCTCGCTATCTCCACCATTGCGAATGTCACTGTAATTTTAAGCAGATCCCGATGCCCAATCCACGCAACTAGACTTTTGGCCGATCATATGTCTTACGGGGGGAATGGCTGGCCAACTAGCGCATCAAAGTTAATCAAACGAAGAGAAAGTCGCAGAAAAAAAACTCCAAACGAAATTTAAGGCCAACTGCATACACTGGCTTTTCAACTCACTTTCACCATTAAAACTGGAGTATAAAGTTATATTATACAACACCACAGTCAAACCAATTTAGACGTATGGAGCGCAGTTATGGGGAAATACATGTGCCAGCATAGTGGACATTATTCAACGAGCTCAATCCAAAATCCTTCGAACTCTCACTGGATCGCCATGGTACATTCGTAATGAATGCATACATAACGACCTTAAAATCACAATGGTTAAAACTGAAATAGACAACATTAAAGAACGCTAAGCATGTAAAACTAGAAGCTCATCCGAATCAGCTTGCCAGAAATCTTGCCCGGCAAGCAACCAATACAAGACTCAAAAGAAATGACCGTCCAGCCCAGCAGCTACCTTAAGGGTCAGCTTGTAAAACAGCCTTCAAGCAGAAAATAGGCTATACTCACTCTATATAAAGACATTCTTTATTGTTAGTCCACAAAGAAATGGAGATTCAATAAATAATTATAAATGCAAACAAAAAAAAAAAAAAAATTTAACTAAATTTAAAAATGATCTCTGGCTGATTCAGTTAGGTCGCAAATCAAATCTTATGAAATTTTACAATATAATGCATATTCTTAATTGTAAGGTTACTTTCGAAAAACTTCGACCAATAGTAGCTCCTCAGTGCAAACTTTGCCAGAGGTTTTCACATGTCGCTAACAATTGCAACATTCCCTACAAATGTGTAAAGTGTATTGATTCACATTCGCCGGGTAAATGTAAAATTCCTGTAAATGACAAAAATATTGCCTATAAAGATCCAAATACTGGGAAAATGGTAAAACGCATCGCCATTCCAGTTGCTTGCGTTAAATGCCAACGTGAGGGCCATATAACCTACTCTCGGATATGTCCCTAAAGAATTGAAGTTGTGAAAAGACTGACTGAACATATATTGTTTATTGTTAAAAAACAAGCTCATAATGCAAACACATATTTTATAAAATTAAATTTATCTTTTACAGCATCGTTACAAACCAATAAGGTTCCATTAAACAGAATTCCAAATCTATATAAAAAAATCAAACCTACACCTACTACTCAATAGACAAGTAAATAATAATAAACCCATGACAATTATTAATGCAAAATGTGAAAGACTCATCGGCAGTAGCCTATACAATTGTGTACAAAAGGTTAATAACTTTGCAGACAACTACACAAAATTACCCAGTGATATAGAAATACCTATGGTCCTCTTTAATTTATTCATAGATTTAAGAATGAATAATGACCAGCAAATTAAATGCATTTTTGTTAACGAAAACTCGCTTATAAGTAAACGATATTATTTTAACTTATTTTATATAAAACATAAACTTGATGTAGTCACGGTGGCTCAACATAGGCTTATCAAAATACATAATATTAACTTTAAAAACTATAATTGCATAAGACAAAACTATATTAATTTTTAATATGCCTACCAATAAAGATACATCTACTGCTATTTATATCAAAGAAACTTTGAAATATAAAATTATTGACATTGGTGATTGACACTGGTCAGTTAGAAAAAACAGGCATCAAAATTTATTTGGCTAATAATAATGGAATATCCCTGGTCTCTCTCTATAACAAACTAAAGGATAGTTTATAAGTAAGGCATCTAGATTTCCTTCTTAATGGTCTTGACAGTAATGAAATTATAATTGTAGGCGATTTTAGTGCTCGTCACCTTAATTGGGGTGATTCTTTAGTGAATAACAATGGTCGAATTTT
This sequence comes from Stegana nigrithorax, assembly GCA_037044495.1. Taxonomy (NCBI): domain Eukaryota; kingdom Metazoa; phylum Arthropoda; class Insecta; order Diptera; family Drosophilidae; genus Stegana; species Stegana nigrithorax. The sequence goes on along the minus strand of JBAMBQ010000166.1, from coordinate 20,777 downwards.
ATATGACTGGCTCATGAGATGCCCTGTACTAAAAATCGTACCGACTAAATTTCCAATTAGGATATGTAGAGCCAGCAAATCATTTCTTGACATATTTCTTGTTTCTCCACCAATTCATATTTTATTTTATGTTTTCAGTTTAGCTGTGAACGCGATCGGACGCTCCTAATAATCGTTCTGTGATTAAAAGTATACCTACATACATATACATATTAACCAACCAAAAGTGCAAAACATATGAGACAGTGACTCTTTAAAATTGCATCAACAAAAAAAAAATTTTTCATTCAGCTAAGTGACTTAAAAAATCAATTGGATAAGTGTAATAATCTTAATAATGCCTAACGCTCCGAACGAGCGAAGGCTATCCAATAGCAACAACATTGGCTACTTTACAATACGCTCATCCCTCTCTGCAAACGAAGGGAGAGCGCGATCTTCCTCACCTTCCTTGTCATGCCCTACCACAACAAATTCGCTAACTTGGAGCGCACAGTGCTCAACTCCAACAACTCCGAATCCACCAATGGCGACAACAACATCGACAACAACTTTAACAACTCAAAGCACATCCACAACAACAGCTGCAACAGTAGCTTCTACAATAGCATCTGTTTACTCAACAACTGCACCTATAGCTTCACCAACGGCAACAACAACCATTATGCATAATCTAACAGAACCCTTCTTATTATCTGAGTCAACAGTACAAACAACTAATTCAGTAATCACACTGAACTCTTCATCAACATCTACAACAACAGCAGCAGTAACATATCCACGGTCAACACCAACAATAAACAATAAAAATTCTAACGCAGAAACAAATAACACCACAGAACAGTTAAATCTTAAACGAAATCGAGACAAGCAGTCTCCAAGCAAACAAATAGAAACCACAAACAATAACAAAAAACCAAAAAACAAAACACAAAGTTCAACACAAACAACAATAAAGAAATACTGGCTGAGTGCTCAAAATACAACAAATACAACAAACAGATTTGAAATTTTGCAAACGGAGGACAACGACAACATCGACAATGGGACAAATACAATTATTTACACACAAAATATTAATAACAAAACCAAACTAAATAAACTAAATAATAACAATAACAATAACAAAAGAAACAGTAATACCCTTGCAGCGGACCAAGAAATTACTAAAAAAAATAAAAAGCCTCCACCAATATACGTTCAAGGCGACCAAGAAATCAATACTCTGATTAGCGCACTAACAACAACAGTTGGCACCAAAAACTATCTGCTGAAATGCTTACCCAACGATGAAGTTAGAATTCAAACTAATAAACCCGACCAATACTCCGCAACAATAAAAATGCTAAAAAGCAATAACACAAAGTACTACACATTCAAACTAAAAGAAGACCGTAACTTTAAAGTTGTTTTAAGAAACATGCCCCCGAACGCGGATGTTGAGGAAATAAAAGCCGAATTAACGGAGCTTGGACATGAAGTAAAACAAGCAGAAGCAAACAATAAAAACATATATGAAACAAATATATTACTCCAAACTAAAATAATATCCGAGCCTCCACATCACAAAAGAATAGTGGCTCAGTGCAGCAACTGCCAAAAATATGGCCATAACAAAAACTTTTGCACCCGCGACCCAGTCTGTGTGAAGTGTACAGGTATCCACAAAACTCGTGACTGCGAACTGTCCACTGACAACGGCCTAGTTAAATGTGCCCTATGCTCCGGCAGTCACACCGCCAACTACAAAAGTTGCGAAATTTATAAGGCTATAAAAATCCGACGACTTCCCCCAACGCGTGAAAAAAAACTAGACACTGGAACAAATATTTATCCACATAAAGAGAATCCTCAAAGCACCATTATACCAGGCATTAGCTACGCCAACGCAGCAGCGGAAAAAAAATCCCCAACAAAAACGGCAAAGTTAAATTCAATACAAATGAATAAGAATCCTAGCACTGCAACACCTAAATTCCAACTAATCATTCCTAAAGCTAACAATCAAACTTTCCATAATATTCAACAAACAGAAGTCTCTCAACTACTAACAAATGCCAAGCAAACAGAATCCCCAAGCGTTCTTTTATACGATAAAAATGGCTTATTCACTATTTCCTCAGTATACAGCCCCCCCAGACATAAAATCTCAAAGGACGACTATATAAGCTATTTTAGTACCCTAGGTCCAAGATTCATATGTGCAGGCGATTTCAACGAAAAAATACTATATGGGGTTCTAGGATCACTTTCAAAAAAGGGAAAAATCTAATAAAGGCAATAAACTCAATAAAGGCAAACTACATTAGCGCTGGTGAGCCAACATATTGGCCCACAGATCCCAATAAAATTCCCGACCTTATAGACTTTTGCAAAACCAAAAATTTTAAACCCCATCAGTTATGTATAAAAAATCTACTCGATCTTTCTTCTGAACACTCGCCACTTTTATCTGACTTACTCGTATCAACTTAACACGGTAATAAAAAACGTACCACATGCAATATGTAATAAGAAAACGGACTGGGACTCTTTTCGTGCCTATATTAATAATCGCCTTATTTTAAATATCCCTCTTAAAAGCCACGATGATGTTGATAGAGGCATAGTACATCTAAATCACACAATACAAATAGCTGCTCTAGAATCCACTCCAACACTAGTATCCAAACCCAGATATAAAAAAGCTGATTAAAAAAAAACAATAACTTCGCAAAAGATGGCAACTTACCCAATTCCCGGGTGATAAAGCAAATTACAACATAGCTATCAAAAATCTTAAAAGATAACTTAAACTAAATGCCGACAAAGAAACAACAAATTATTTAACTCGACTCAAGCCTACATCAGATGCTAACTACTCGCTTTGGAAAGCTACAAAGAAGCTACTAAATAAAACGCATCATCAGCCACCACTACGCAAACCTGACGGGAACTGGGCCAAAACTGATGAAGACAATGCCTCAATCCTAGCAGACTACTTTGAAGGAATATTCTCCGATGGATCAGACATCAGCAGGACCCTACGCTTATCCAACAGTCCTGCAACCCCAACACCAAAAACAAAATCATTTACGACTCAACATATAATTGACTACATAAAAAAACAGACAAAAAGCAAAAAAGCACCAGGTTATGACCAAATAACAGGCATAATATTAAAACAACTACCAATAACGGCAATTTCGTACTTACGGAACATCGTCAATTCTATTCTTCGAACCCATTACTTTCCGAAGCTATGGAAAATTGCAGAAATAGTGGTCATCCCCAAACCAGGCAAAGACACAACAGAGACGTCCTCATACCGACCAATTAGTCTTCTACCCATTATGGGAAAAATTTTCGAAAAGCTATTATTTGACAAATTGAAGCCAATACTGGATAAAGAAAAACTGTTACCTGACCATCAATTTGGATTCCGCGACAATCAGTCGACTATTCAACAAATTCATCGAGTCACAAATAAAATAATGACCGATCTTGATAACAAAAAATTCTGCATTGGAGTGTTTCTGGATGTTGAAAAAGCATTCGACAAGGTCTGGCACAAGGGGCTCCTACACAAACTCAACAACATGTTTCCTCAAAACTATTTCAGAATCCTAAAAAGCTATCTCACTGATCGTCATTTTTACTTAAAATATAATGGCTCCACTTCCAACCTGCGAAAAATTACAGCCGGCATCCCTCAAGGCAGTGTGCTTGGTCCTCTACTGTATTCACTCTACACATCAGACATTCCAGTACTTGACGATGACAATGCGATGCTGATGACACTATCCTTCTCTACGCCCACGAAAATATTTGCACTGCAACAGCTAAATTACAAAATACTCTGGACACCACCACAAAATGGTTTAAAGAATGGAACATAAAAATAAATGAGCAAAAAACGCAGCAAATCGTGTATACAACAAAGAGAACTTACCCAACAAAAAATGTTAAGATAAATGGAACTGATATTCCTATAGTCAATGTGGCGAAATACCTGGGAATGCACATCGACAGCAAGCTGACATGGAATTATCATATTACTAAAAAGCGAGACCAGATCAACGTTAAATTCAAACAACTGTACTGGTTACTTAATCGAAAATCCAAATTATCAACCTATAACAAACTCTTGATATACAACTCAATAATAAAACCAATATGGACCTATGGACTTCAACTATGGGGAACAGCTAAAAAAAGCAACCTGGACATCATACAACGACAACAATCAAAAATATTACGAGTTATCACCAACGCACCCTGGTATGTCTCTAATAACTACATTCATCGTGACCTTAATGTGCCAACAGTCGCACAGCAAATACAAAAAACAAGCCGTAGACACCAATCAACAATCGAAGTGCATTGCAACAACGACATAAAAACCCTACCAACGTTAGAGCTAACCCTTCCCAGAAGACTACAAAGACGCCGTCCAATCGACTTAAGATAACAAAACCAACACACCATCTACGCCTACCCAAATGAAAGGAAAAGGGAATCCCTCGCTGTAGGCGATGAACGATACAGTATCTCGCGAGAGCGGGGAAGCTGTGTGTAGTAATCGCCTGCCGCCGAGGTGTTCCTATTTTTTCTCTCTATTTTCTCCAATTTAAACCAAATATCAAATATAATAGTAAGCTACATTTGAATGCTCATGTAAATTAATTAGAAACCCTTAAAGCTCTAAATATTGTATTAAAGTCAAACTTATTTGAGACAGAATACTTATACAATTGGGAAATAAAAAAAAAATAAATATATTATTTAATAATTTGGATGGTTCTGACAATTTTCTTAAAATACCTGACTTCGAATCTGACCATAAAGCTGTAGAGTTATGTGTTGCTAGTAACTCGGATATACTGAGATGTACACCAACTCAAATTCTTAACTATAATAAAATGGACATTGATCCTTTTAATAGAGTGCTTTCTGATGAACTACAAAATGATTTCCTATCACCAAATCGAAATTTAACTAAAGCTGAATTTGACCAGAAAATTAATAATATGAACGAGGCTTTCAACATATCTCTCAACTGTAGGGCGATTCCGGTGGTAACGATTAAAAATCGGGACCTCATTGACTTGCCGGAACTTGTTCTAAAATTAATTAAGAAAAAAAAAATTGAACTATTATAATTTCACAAAGAATACTTTTGGTGAAAATAATTATTGGAAAAAATTTTTCTCAAAAACAAAAATGAATAATAAAATATACAGCAAAGTTCAAAGTTTATGTGGACTATTAAATAAATTTAAATTTTCATAACTCTTGGTTGGAAATAGTAATGACCTTGACTTTGATTGTTCTAATGAAACAATTGGCCCTGATGGCTTTTTGGTTCTAAGAAATTATTCCAATCTTCAAGCTAATGGTGAAACTGATGTTGGCACTTACAATAATGAGACAATAATTCAATATAGAAACCTGATACCATTTAATGAGATTGGCTCTATATTATAAATAAAAACTTTAGCGAGGATAACATGCCGAATTGTGTACTAAAAAACCTTCCCATATTTTTGGAAATTTCTGGCATTGTAAATCAACCATTGCTATAATATCCGTTATTATCCCAGCCAATCAATTAAATTATCAATTTGGTTTTTGGATATACCATTCGACAAATCATGCGTTATCGCTATTATCTGACTTTGTATCTACCAATCTAAATAATAGACAAGGAGTTGCTTCGCATAATATATGACTATATTCGAGATAGAACTTTTTTGCTTAAAAGTAGGGGAAATCAATCTTCGATTAGATCTATTGTAGCAGGTGTTTCACAAGTTTCACTGCTAGGTGCAATTCTCTATAATATTTACATTTCTGACATTCCGGATGCTTCTGAAGTACTACATAATAGACGTATTAACATGAGAACATTAATATATGCTGACCAAATTCTAATTTTAAGCTTATCACCCAATATATTTCGAGCAAATAATATAATTAATAACTACTTGACGATACTATACAACTACTTTGAAAAATGGAAAATAAGAATAAATATAAAAATGTACAATAATAAAAGGTGTTTAAAAATATATATATATCCGCATGCTCGAAAATTCGTGATCAATGAACTTATAAACAATCAAAACATATCATATGTTGTGCAAATAAAATATTTAGAAGTAATTTTAAGCACCACGTTAAATTTCATAAGTCATATTGACTTCATATTGACAAAGGCGAAGAAAATGTTCTTTGCTTACTGTTAAATTTTAAAACGACGATATAATCTAACTAACTTCACTGCTGGGGAAAAAGGCCGACAGAGGGTCTAAAGGGGAATAGAAATAATCATAGGAATTAGGTTCGAATACGTAGTAGAGTGTTGCACTCGTACTACATACCCCGTCTCACACAAGACGTAAGTAGGTAACAAGAAGCCACACAAGAATATAATATTGTAATAGATAACGAAATGTAATGGAAGTTAAGAGTTGATAATACAAGATTGTAATATAGTTTAAGAGAAATCAAGAACAGAAAGGATAAGTTATTAAATTGATTAAAACAATACAACGATTTATCATTTCATCTGGAAATAGTTACACTTGGTATGCTACCCACTCACAGATATACACTTATAAATTTCAATCAAGAAACCCTTTTTGGTAAACACGCTCAAAAACTGGCGATTTACAACTACACCAGGTGTCTCATAGCACAATATGATATGCTGATTAACGCCTTATGAATAATAATAAATAAAAAATTAAAAAAATTAATTTCAATGACGAACCCAGGACACGGCGAAACTCAGATCGTTACTATACTTTAAACAATAAAATATAGCAATGATTTATTACTACCACAATTTTATATGTTTTAAGTCCAGGAAATTAAAACATTTCACAAATTCAAATTACCCGAAAACTAAGTAGTTCTATATTATTATTAGTTACTAATTTTTATTTTTTGTGGGACAAATCTAAGCGCCATTTATATTTGTTGCAACTTAATTTAATTACTAGACAATCAACAGAAAGCGAAAAGCATTGCAGCAGAAAAAGATGTATATATGTAGTTGTACTGCACAAATCTAACATCCAAAGTGAAAGGGAGAGGAAGCGATCGTGTGTTTGGTAGTTAGTGAGGGAGCAAGTGCGAATGACAAATGCGATCAGGCAGATCACTGGCAATTTATTAAGCAATTAACAGCACTATAGTCCTTTCCCAGTGGCAATTTCGTTCGTTGCTATTGCTGTTGGTGCTTTCTTGCTTTTTCTTTTTTTAAGGTCCGTCTATATTAATGTTGTTGTTAGCTTTATCGTATAAATTAAAACGATTTAATTTAAATTATTGTTATTTTTTTGACATTTAAGAATGTCTGTAAGCTGAATTATTGGCTGAAATCAGCTGAAAATTCAGCCGATATTTTAAGCAAAGATGATCTCGCGAAATTATCAAAAAACGGCGAACGTTTTTTTTTTATTTTCAGTTCGGTGGTTCAAAAATTGCTGTCGGAAAGAATTTTTTTTTTTTACTTCTTAATTTGTTAATAATATTCCATATTTTAATTTATTTACTCATTAGTATATATTATTTTATAAAGTTTTCTTTTAATTGCGGTTAAAAATGCCAGCTGCCAGCAGCTTCCGGCAATTAAGGCACAATTAGTGTAATACAATATAAACAAAAATTGAGTTTAATAACAAGTGTTATGCATGTAAATTTTTCTATGACGCCAACCATAATAAGAGTGGTTCGATTTCTGTAACACCTTGGTGTCACCTTCTATTTATTATGTACACCATGATTTGTGGTAATGTTTTTGCATGGAATATTAAGGAAAGGCTATATTAGTTATGTTAGCTGTAAAATGTAATAAAACTTTGAACAAGGCATCAATTAGAATTTGATATTGTTGATTGTTACTAGGGTTGTATTTGGGGTTGCTGGGTAGTTAGTTAGTACTTAAATTAGACAGTTACTCGTGTATAAGATCACAAGGCGTCATGTCGAATAAACCATAAAAAATATGGCTTATCAATACAGCCATACCAGTAAAATTGATATATATGGGCATTTAATTTAATTTAATAATTCTTTTTACACTTCTGCATTCATGTGGCTTGGCACAAAAACGAATTAATAACTTGTTAATATCAGTAAAGGCAGGTCATAACAAAAGATACTGCCTGTGGCAGATCAGCTGATTTTGTTTATTTGCTTTTCTGTTTAGTCCTCGACTCACAAAAGCTCACTTGGGCATTTTATAGTGATATTAAAGATGCTATCACAGAGACTGTTAATCATATAGAGGCCGCATCTCATACAAGTTGAAATTTTTGTTCGTGGGCGCCTTTAAAGGCGCCCAAAATTCTGTTGGGAGTACCATAGTGCTTTGCTACTCTGACTTTACATTTTCGTTTGATTTGATTGGCCTAGCTCATATAAGTTTTTTTGGTGCCAACTGCCATTTTGTTCGCATTTCAAGAATGTAGTTGATGTTGAAGTGGACGAGTGTACAAATTTCTTGCTGCAGACCATCCTATTGCTTGCTACATTTTATGAGTGCTTGGTATGAAAAGGCGCTGGTCGACGGTACCGTCTGAAATACATGAGTTTGTGTGTGCGTGCAGAAAAGAATTTGTCATGATTTTGAAGTTTTGACTATTTCGATGTCTACAAAATATATTTTTTGCTTTGTGTTGCTGCTGCTTCTTTATTGTCATATGAATTTCATTCTGCTTTTCATGTGTGCCTGGTATAAAAAGGCTGTCGTATTCAATTTGTGTATGCATTTGGACATCAACACCATCAGTAATGTGTATATACACACAAATAAGCGAATTTGTCATGATTTTAGAAGTTTCAATTGCCTAGCTATTTTATTTTTCTTGCTTTTTGTGAAATATTGGCTCTGCTTCTTCATTGTTACGGGCATATAAATTCTCAACGCTGCTTCTTCACTCTTTCGATGTGCGCTTGAAAAAAGTCAAAGGCAATTAGAATATTTTGCACTAATCATGCATTATTTGTGAAAATAATTGTGTGCAAAATACATTTATTAAAATATGGTCCAATTATTCAGTTCATTTGGAACAAATGTTGAGCAGGCAATCAACTGAACTGCAAGTGAATCGAAACACCAGTTCGTTTGACTTGTAGAGGAGTGCTAAGACACTTCAATAAGGAAATTGCAGGCTGACTACACAAAGTATGAATAGTTGGTGGAAGATTAATTTTGGTCTTTTACTATTCGCTTCAAATGTGTCTTCTTGTAAGATGTCGAAAAATATGAATGAATGATTTTAATATAATTTCCATTTGATATGCATAGTGACCAACTACTTGACCTTCACGTGGCATAGCCAAAATTAGCCAATATTAAAACGCACATCGGCGCAACAACTAAGCGCATTGCGCATGCACACACTTTAAGCAGTGCACAAGTGCCTTTAGCAATTGTAATATGGATCGGTTTTCCCACATATTGTCCTTGCTTCAAACAACAACAGCAATATACCATCCCAACTATATTAAATAAAAAAATTCATAACACAACGCATAATTTGGGTGTAAAATTTTCATTTAATTATACCCTGTACCAAAAAAGTGGACAGGTTGCGCACTCAGCTGGTGGATTGAGTAGATGGCAAATCGAAGAGAGATTTATCTAAAGCCAAAACCAATGCTTAACAATATCAGTTGTACCAGAGACAACTTAACTTATGATTAACAGTCTCTGTGGTTGTACCTTTAAGAACCTTTTTAAGTTGTTTCGATTTGCATGTAATAATTTCATTGAATTTTAATATCGTAGCAGGCAAAAAAGCAGAATCGGCAAGAAACAAAAATCATCAGAGCAATTTTGGGCTCCATAGCATTTAGGCGAGGGGAACAAGCATAAGGGAATTAACACAACACACGAAAGCGCACACAAAAAAATCACAGAACAAACGATTGTCTAATGTCACATTAGTGCAAGTAGCACATTGTGACGTGCGAGAGCGAGAAACAAATGAAATGCGATCGCATTTATGCAAGGAGTACAAATTTTTGCGGGGAAAGAAGTGTCAATTGCTAAGGAATTAGACACTGACCGAAGACAAACGACTACCGTAGGTAGTGTGAGCGTAAGCAACACATTTAAATGAGGAAAAGGGACAAAAAGAGAACAAGCAAAGCGAAGTCAGACAAGACGCCCAGTTTTCGCTTCGTCTTTTACCCTGCCCGGCGGCACCTAGTTTGAAAACTTAACAGTGGTCGTAACATTGCTCTGGTACACTATCTATGTATAAGTTGTCTCTGCTATTATCTTCCTAAAATTTTCTACATATACGTGCTGTTGTTAGTTTTATCTCAAGTTGTGCGAAATTTTAAATTATACTTTTAGCTAGAATTTGTACATTTTTGTGCCACTACTTTTCTATAGGCATAGCATCTTTGATATTATTTACGCTATAATTAATAAAATATATTATATATTAAAATATTATAAAATGTAATAGCTGCTTATTTCTCTGTACATTTATTCTGTATTTGTCCAAAGCAAAAAGCGATCGCAGCATATATTCACCATATTGTTAACATTTTTGTAAGGCAGTGGGTTAAAAGCACATAAATGATGACTTAAAAAAAAATTTCGTTTTAGTTACTTGTGGCGCTGCTTTATTTTGTGAATACATTTTAAGAGAAAGCTACCTAAAACAAAGGGTGAGTGTTTTGTTTTGCTTATTCTTTTTTTTTTTTTTTTTGATTTATTTCGCTATCACTTTATTGTGTCTTTACTTTTGTTGAGTGTATTCAAATTAGAGATAGGATTCGTTTTTAAATTCTCTCAACTATATGTACCACTTTGCGGCAGTTGTACATTTACTTGTGCCTCTTGTGTTTTCAATTGTTGGTTTAAATTGTTTTTTCGATTTATTTTAATTTTTATATAATAAAGATTCGTGTTCGTTTTTTTTAAATCTGAATCTTCCCGGAAGCCTTACACATATTTTGCTGCTAGCATTTCTTCACTTTGTTGAAACTTATTAATTTACTAAAAAACTGTGACGCCTTCACAAAAATCAAAACTTCAATTAGAAAGAGAGGATAAAAAACAACGAAATAGCCTGCGTTACCAAGCGAAAAAAAAAAAATTCGATTATTGAAAAATTTTAAAACTTATCAGAAAAGGAAAGCGAAGAATTTGAAACATTTATAGCAAATACAGCTTTCACTTCAGGTATTACGGAAGAACAGAAATATCAAGCTTTTAAAAGTTAAAGAAGAAATAGAAAGGAAAAGGAAAATATCGAAAAATAGAAAGAGAAATAATAAAAAAAAGAAAAAAGAAAAAGAAAACAATAATAAACGATCACATAGAGAAATTGAACCAGAAAAAGTAATTGAACCAGTACAAAAGAAATTTATATCTGAACATGTAATCGCTGATAGTGAGTTTGAAAAACGTTTTAAAGATAACTCATTTGGATTTCCATGCTCAATATACGACCGAATTTGGTTCAAAAATTATCTTCGTAAACCGCTTAGTAAATGTTTTCAAATCCGTAGACTTCGGTATGTACATGGTTCAAAAGGAATAATTGGCCAAGTAATTAACGTGCCTGTTGATGTAAATAAAATGGTACATGATCTGCCTCGAGAACTTTTAGATGATTACACTTTCAATGTTGTTATCAAAAGGCATTTGATTCATAGATCAGTATATTTATCTGGCGTGATTAACAAAGCAAACGTGAAATCTTGGTTGGAATTTTTATTAAAAAAAAACCATTATAGGAATTGTACGGCATAAAAGTGAGCGATTCAATTTTTCAAAATAAGACAGCGCCATTAATGGCTATGGATAACAACATGGAATAAAATGATCCAATAATCGAACTAATTTCTGAGGATCCAGAGAATTAACACAACATGCTTCTTGCAAAGCAACACACACTTATGTGGTCATAAGAAATGTATCTTGATATTGCGCCTGGAATTAAATGAAAGCCAATGAACTTGATTTATGATGAACATTCTGAAGAATTATCATTTCCAAATATATATCTTGGCGAGCTACGTACGTTTTCAATTGATAATTATAAGCCATTTATGATAGCAACGAGTGAGATTCGTAGACAAGACCGAAGAGGAGTAAAGCCCGAGCATATATAATGAAAATGATGCGATTAAGATTAACTAAAAGCTTTTATCACACATTCAAATGCACAGGTGACACTTCTCATATAACTCGAGTGGACATCGAGGACAAGAAATTTTTGAAAAACTGTGTAGACAAAAATCTGTCGTTCATGAAGTCTATTCCAAATTCCGTACACTACTGAATGCAGCGCAAGAAAGACGTTTTTGCCATGATTCATCAACTTGGAAAACCCACATTCTTCCTCACGCTTAGCGCTTCTAAGTAACTAGAAATGGCCGGATTTGCTACGTATTTTACATAAGCTTGCTTATGAAACAGAAATTGATGGAATAGATCCAGTGGGTAATCTTAGTTCGGATAAGCGAACAACATTAGTCAATGAAGATCCAGTGACATGTTATTTATATTTTAACAAGCTCGTGGATACCATAATGTTTCTTCTTCAGTCTCCACGATATAGCCCATTTGGAAAATACCGGGTAAAAGACTACTTCAAAAGGATTGAATTTCAGCAACGCAGTAGTCCTCATGCACATATACTCTTGTGGTTGGAGATTGATCCAAACGAGACAGTCAGCGAAGGTATACCCAATACGTTAAGATTAATCGATTAGTTAACATCAATAGATTGCGACAAACTAGAAAACGTTCGAGATCAAACACATACATTCACGTGCTATAAGCGCGCAACGGCTGGTGAGCATAAGAAATGCCCGTTTAGTGCTCCTTGTTGGCCCATGAAGGCAACGACTATATTGATTCCGATTCCAAAAGAAGACGGCCGTCGAAAAATACTATGTAGGAAGTATACACATATGCATCATTCTCTTGAGTTTGAAGAGTTCATTGACTTGGATTCATTTCTTGTCTACCATCCAGAAAAATCATATAGTGACATATCTTTTTGAAAAGGAGCAACTTCGGAAAACCACCTTCAACCCATGGATTGCAAAATTTCTCAAGTCAAATATGGATATTCAGTTCATCCTTGAACCATATTCTTGAGCAACATTCGTGGTAGAATACGTTAATAAGACTAACAGAGTCATTAGCACTCTACATCAGGAACTGATTAAGCGTCGTGATGAATATCCAGATAGAGATTACACTGATCTTTTGAAAGAACTTGGAATAAGAATGATTAATTCAGTGGAAATGAGTAGTCAAAAAGCTGCCTGGTACCTTTTAAATCTTCATATGTCAGAATTTTCTCATCAAATTGTTTACATTCCAACACAATGGCCTCATGAGCGACAGCGAGTACATAAATCACATTCAGAAATGGAAAAGGAAGAACTTGCTGGAGACTCAATAGATGTATGGACAGAAGTCCTGATAGAGCGATAAGAACGACGACCTGATAAATCTTTGGCTCAATTTACTGCTTCGTTCTATAGGACAAAGACTGGAGACTATGGAGACGGTGGGCAAAATCAAAAATAATTCGTTACCGCAATTAAGATATAAATGAACCCAACGAATACAAGAGTGAGATGGTTGTCCTGCTTGTGCCATTCACAAATGAAGAAGTAAAGCTGCTCGATCAAAATCAATTTGTAGTCTTATACAACTAAAAAGAGAATGAAATAATGGAAGCATGCAATGAATTTGAGTCGTCAATCGACATTGCCGAAATTCTAGGGTATTTTAGAGAATGGTTTTTTGAGAATGGTAGCGATGACACATCGCTTGATGATAAGAATGAAGAATACTTGAAAAGTAAAGCATCGGATAATTTCAATCAATCAACGAGATACGGAAATAATGATGACATACGAAAGGCGACACTTGAAAAAATGACTTCTACTGTACGCAAGCGTGAGAATGTGATGACTTCCAAAGAATATTGTTCAGCAATGAGGATGATAAATATGTAGCAACGAGATCTTATTATGTGTGGTAATGAATACAGACCACCGCAAATTTTCTTCACAGGACCTGCTGGTTGTGGAAAAACATTTGCTATGAAACTTTTAATGGAGACATACAATAGGTTTAGCCAAATGCACAACTCTGTTTTCAATGCTTTCATTGCAAGTGCTTCTACAGGAATGGCAGCAACCGCTAATAATAGTACAACGGCACATTCAGCGTTTAGGATTAGTAATATAAGAAAAGAGTTGAATCTCTCAATTGAAGCGTTGCATACATTCCGAGCGGAATTTAACATTGTACGCATAGTGATGGTAGATGAGTGTAGTATGATCGGATCCGGATTACTGCAGCAGATAAACTCTCGTATACAGCAAATTCCTCAAGTTCATGATCGCCCGTTTGGTGGATTAAATATGGTGGTCTGTGGCGATCGTAAGCAACTACCAACCGTGCGACAAACATCGATATATAAACGCAGCAAAGCCAATTTCTGCAACGAAATTATATGGCAATCGCTCGAATACTTTCCGCTTATTCAAGTGATGCGTTAATCTGATGTTAAATTTTCAGGTATCCTGACGAAAATTGGTGATGGAGATACTTTGCCGCCTGATGAAAAAGCCACAATTGAGTCTAGATTTTTCCTGAAAGAATATCTAGACAAACACATTCCTACAAAAATATAATAGCGATTCTATATATGGAAAAGAAGTTATTGAGCATATTGTGCACGATGTTTATTGTGGACATCATTATGTTGAACAACTAGCTAGTGCAAGAAGTAAATTGCACAAAATGAAAGCCATGTATGGTTCGAGCAAATATCGATATAATTGATGTACTTGTTAATGGTGTGATTGGTATACTTCGTTATGTTAAGAAAGATTTAGACAACAACTTAAAGCGATTATGGTTATCTTCTGAAGAAGACAAAATTGGTAAAATGATACGTACTAAGTGCGATGCTCATGTTCGTTCTAATCCTGAATTACAACATGGCTGGATACCTATTAGTAAGCGTTGTGTTTATCCAATTGAAAAGTAAAAATATCTCTTGCAAGCGAATGCAGTTTCCATTAGTAAAAGCATGCGCAATTACGATCCATAAATCACAAGGTGGAACTTACAAAAATGTTTTATATGAATATGATCGTAAACATGACCAGCAATTAGTATATGTCGCACTTAGTAAAGCAACGTCTCTCAATGGCTTATATATAACAAATCGCGATAAAGATTTCACTTTCTATCATGCTCGTGGTAAAGTAAATATGGATTTACGCAACGAGTTTCTTCGTTTAAAAAATCATAAACTCAAAACCATTGGAGACAAATGTCGCAATTTTATAATTCGTGCCGCCGCTCATTCAACCTTCGACATTTAATAATATAAAATAAAACACAAAGTCTTAAGGCTCATATTGATGACATAGCTTCTGATTTTGTTATACAAAGAATTAAAATTATATTATTCTGTAACTTGGGTTGAAAATGATGAGCATATTGAGTTACCCCGATATCGTGCTATATCTCAATACAAACGCCATGTTGTGCGTTCCGGAGGAGTTTGCATATACGAGAAAGCAGTAGTCTCATCTATGTTTTATTCTACAAATCATGATATATACAAAATTGATCAAGAAACAATGGAGTTTAAGAAAATCGATATCACAAATGATGGAGTTGGTGGTATTTGTGCAATAAAGACTACAATTACCAATATACGCGTACTAATAGTATCTATTTACATTACCCCAAAAACATCTACTCGTAAAATATACTTATATTATACGATACTGATACTTTCGAAATTGCTTGGTGGAGATTTTAATATTAATTTCAGTAGCAATGATGCAGATGAGTTCCTAGTTTTAATGCATGATACTTTTAACTTGGAACTCAACAACGATCGTAATAATTCAATAACTAGGAATCTCACATGCTGTTTTTGCTCGTCACATCGATCATTTAAATACAATTAATTATATATCTTACTTTTCCATACATAAATCTTTACTCCCCATAACGAATGAGAATTACTATGTAAATAATGGAAGCAGTTAAGAAGGAAAAGATACAACTAATGTAAATATGAATGAAGAATATTATTTAGGGATTATGTTCCCCTTGCTTTTAAATATGTGAAGCTTGCCACATGGTTTAAGTCGAGCCTCAAGTTTTAAATTGTTATTTTACGACTGCGGTTAATCAGAAATCGTCCGTATATAAAAAATTTGGCTTTCGTGTGTACTGTTGCAATGCTTAAAAAAACTGCTAGAAATATGTTATAGTGCTCGGTATTTGCACGCCATTAGATAAGTGCCTCTTTTGACCTTAGTTTTAATAATGTTTGCATATACTATATTGTTTTTATTGAAAGAAACGAATATTCGTTCGGTTGTCAGCTGTGTTTGATCAGTTATTCTTTCTTCCTCTTAATGTTCGTGTTCTTATATAAATAGGTCAATCACTTATAAGAATAAAACATCATTATTATATTCTCTCACATTCAAGCTGCACGTGTTTTATTTTCTCGGCAAACTTTAACAGGTTATGGGCCCAGAAAGCTCAAAACAATAGATATCACAATGGATGACATGAAAATTACAAAACTGGTCGGCGAAGAAGGCTGGACACTTTGGAAGTTCCAGATTAAGGTAATGTTGAGGGCAAGCGGTCTTTGGGACAGTGCTTCCGAAGATACCACAGCAATGCACATTGCCAAACTGCAGAAAATTGCTAAACAGTTGGAGGACTTGGGTGAGAAAATATCTGAGAATATGGTTGTGACAAAAATTTTGATGACTCTGTCGGAGCAATATAATCATTTTTTCGCTTCGTGGGAGGCGATGTCAAAGGAGCAACGGACATTGAAGACGTTGACTTCGCGCTTATGTATGGAGGAAGCTCGACTGGGAGTTCAATATACGAAGCAAGAAGCGTATATGGCCAAGCAGGACCGTAAGTTCAAAGATAAGGTCAAAAAGGGCAAATGCTTTACTTCCAAGCAGGATGGGCATTGGAAACGGGTCTGTCCAAACAAAAGAACCAACGGAAAATCACATGGAGATGCGTTCATAAGTGAGGTTATAACTTGTGAGAACACGTGGTACATGGATTTAGTAGCAAGCGACCATATGACGTATCATAAGGAGTGGTTTGAAAACTACAAGAAACTGCAGAACCCAAAAGACGTCAGAATTGCTGATGGGTCGATTGTGCAGTCGTATGGCAAAGCTGACATTTTAGTGGAAGCATATGACGGTAAAGTGTGGAATACAAAGTATTTAGCCAATGTATTATATGTTCCAAGTATTAAGTTGAATCTTTTCTCTTCTAACGATTGCCTGGACAAGGGCTATACGCTAAAGGCACACGGAAACAGGTGCAGTTTTGAGAAACTTGGTAAAGTTTGGCTTCAAGGTGAAAGAGGAAATAGCAAGTTGTTTAAACTATTGCTGAAGTCAAAAACAATGTCGGCAGAAGCAAATATTGCTGAGAAAACTAAGTCACTTCAGCTTTGGCATGAACGAATGTGTCATCAAGAAAAGAACCACACTAAGAAAGTATTACAAATGCAGGATATACCATTCAACAGCAGCGATTCATTTTGTGAAGCATGCGTTTTGGGTAAGCAGCATCGTGCTCCATTTAGTCCAGGCACAAGCAGAGCAAGTATTCCAGGTGATCTAATACACACAGATTTATGTTAACAAAGTCAAAGCTTCAATAATGCGGACACGTCGGATGATTCATCAGAAATCAACGCCATACACGCTGGAGCATAACGGCAGAGCTGAAAGGGACATGAGAACCGTCATAGAAACAACACGAACGATAATACATGCAAAAGCCTTAAGCTTGAAACTCTGGGAGGAATCGGTGTAGAGCATAGTTTTCACACTAAACAGAACTGGAAAAACCAAGGAAAACGACTCGACGCCATTCGAGTTATGGTTTAAAAAAGGGGCCAACTTATCTGTATTGCGAGTTTTTGGTTCAGATGCGTATGTACATATTCCACAGGAAAAACGCAGAAAACTGAACACAAAATCAAAAATGGGCATATTTGTAGGTTACGAAGAGAATTGCAAAGGCTACCGAATATGGATACCGCAAGAAAGAAAAATTTAAATTTCTAGAGATGTCATTATTAAAGAAACAAATGATTCAGTAACATTTAAAGTTTCAGATGGAGCAGAGATATGTAACAGTCCCACACCCAAAGTGGAAGTAAAGGAACCGGCATCACCTGTTGGAATGACTGTAGCGACACGTTTGAAGATGCGAACTCATATTATAAAGCAGAAGAAAAAGAGCCGGTAAAGAAAACCTACAACACGCGATCAAAAATCAAAGAGAAAGATGTCGGCACTCTGCACTGTGCTTACTTGGCCACCTCATAAGTGCCTACAACGTATCAAGAAGCAATGTCTGGGGATTAATACAAGCAGTGGAAGCATGCCATGGACGAGGAGATGGAGTCACTTAATACCAACAGAACTTGGGATCTAGTAAATCTACCGCAAAGCAAAGCCGCTATTTCTAACAAATGGGTGTACAAAGTAAAACAAAACGAAAAAGGCGAAATTGAAAGGTATAAGGCTCGCTTAGTGGCACGTGGCTTCACGCAAAAATTTGGAATTGATTATGAGGAGACATTCAGTCCAGTCGCGAAATTTACATCAATTCGGATGATTTTTGCGTTATCAAATGCACTTGGATTGTCGCTACAGCAATTCGATATCAAGACAGCTTTTCTGTATGGTGAACTTGAAGAGGACATTTTTATGCATCAACCTGCTGGTTATAAGGACGGATCAGAGAAGGTCCGTAAGTTGAATAAGAGTCTTTATGGACTAAAGCAAGCATCCAGATGTTGGAATCGAAAATTCGCGCAACTATTGGAAAACTTCAACCTTAAGGCAAGCACAGCAGATCCATGTGTTTTCATCGGTAACATTAAAGTGCAAAAATTGATACTAGCAATCTACATTAATGATGGCATTGTTGCAGCACGATCAACCAACGTTCTTACACAATTTGTTGCTTATTTGAGATCAGAATTCGAAATAAAGGTATGTGATTCATTGTACTATCTTGGTATGCAGGTCACTCGGCAGTCGCATGATATTCATATCTCTCAAGAGGCGTATGCTGAGAAAATTCTACATCGTTCTGATATGGCTAATACAAAGACAGTAAGTACGCCAGCTGAAGGCATTATTCAAGTTAATGAAGGCGACCAAACAATTTCCTATCCGTATCGTGAGGCAGTGGGATCTCTGATGTTTCTGTCCATGGTATCTAGACCGGATCTGGCATATGAATTATCATATGTCAGTCGTTTTCTGGACAACTACAAGAAGGAACATAAAACTGCGGTAAAAAGAATACTTAAATATCTCAAGGAGACATCTGGTGACGGAATATCATTTACTAACACTAAAGATCTTTTGTTGACTTGCTACAGTGACTCAGACTACGCTGGAGATGTGGATACCAGACGCTCAACTGGAGGGTATGTCATAATGTTCTGCGGTGGTCCAATATCGTGGTCGTCGAAGATTCAGCCTACTGTAGCACTTTCAACAACAGAAGCTGAGTACTTCGCAGCATGTGAAGGCGTGAAGGAACTAATCTGGGTTCGTCGCTTGCTGGTTGAACTGTCCGGCGATCAGAAAACACCGCGGTTGTGCTTGGATTACCAAAGCGCAATCAAACTAGTAAAAAACCCCCAATATCACAAGCGAACAAAACACATTTACGTAAATTTCCATTTTATTAGACAAATTCATGAAGAGAGCGGTTTTGTATTGCAATATGTTCCAACAAATGAACAATTGGCAGATATTTTTACTAAACCGCTTAAGAAGCACAATTTTAAAAATTTTAAAACTTTTATAAATATTAAAAATGTAAAGGGAGAATAACATGATAAAAAGTGGAAGTGTTGAAAGGAACGAATATTCGTTCCGTTATCAGCTGTGTTTGATCAGTTATGCTTTCTTCATCTTGATGTTCTTGTTCTTATATAAATAGGTCAATCACTTATAAGAATAAAACATCATTATTATATTTTCTCACATTCAAGCTGCACGTGTTTTATTTTCTCGGCAAAGTTAAACAGTTTTGTTTTATTTTATTTTATTCTATTTTTTTTTTTTTGACATTTAACAATATCTATAAGCTGGACTATTATCTGAAATCACTTTTGCCGCAGTATTTTCAGCCGAAATATTAAGCCATAATTGTCATGAATTTTGTAAGTATACGATGTAGCGCAATCGGTAAAGTTCTGCTTTTGATCTTTGCTTTATTAATTTTTGCATATGCTATATTGCTTAGTTTTATTTTATTTTATTTTTCTGAAATAATTTCTTTTCTTTTTCCAAGGTTTTTAGTTGTAGTATTTATCTAGTTAATGCAAAAGTGATCAACGTGATTTTAATGAATTAATTTAATAAAAATATTAATATTTTTTGGAAATTAATAAATTGGATTCGCGTTGATCGCTCTCGCATAAACTAGGTAATACTTGTAGATTTAAAATAGATAGACTAGGTAGTGGCGATGTACCTGCACATTGTTTCGTTTGACCACTTTCTTCGTAGTGCGCTACGACAATCAGCGAAAAAATTTGTTGTACGTTGGCGGCAGGGCTCACTGGCAATACTGACTGATCAGTTATTTTAAATCATGAGCACTGGGCAAAAACGAAATGATTGCTGTGACAGTTTAACAAATTACATTAAACCGCTGTCAAATATGCTGTGATACTAAATTT